>JASDQU010880540.1:34968-47873 GCA_032191745.1 Picea mariana
AGATTTTGGTGATACAATCCCTTAAACTTCTCCATTTCTTTTCTAGTTTTTACTATCTCTTCTTCTAAGGCTTCACACCTCACTTTCTTCTCTGACAACTGTTGTTTCAGTATGTCTTCTATTTTCTTTGCCTCTTATAACTCCACTTTTAGTAGAGAAAAGTTTTTATCAGGTTTTTCACCATTCATTTTAAACTGTTTCAACCACTGTTTTTGTTTTCTCTTCTTACATCTGAGTCTGTCAATTTCTTCCAAAGCACTGATTAATTCAACTTCCATATCCACCATAGCTTCTTCATCATCCATTTCACCTCCTGTGTATTCATCATCAAGATCTCCCATAGCCATAATCATAAAATCATTCACTTTGTCTTCACATGATGAATCACTTTCTATGTCTTATGAGGAATTGTCATTATTTGCACACAAACTTTTCTTTTTACTATATTTCTTGAATTTGTACTTCTTTTCATCATCAGAGTTTTGGTCTTTTTTCTGATGGGGACACTTAGATGCAAAATGACCTATCTTACCACAGCTAAAACATTTGAAGGGAAGCTTGCCTTGATATTTTCCTGATCCTTTCTTTAACCTTCTCACAAATTTTTCCTCAATATCATCTAAATCTGAATCAGTATTGTTGTCTGCTTTAAAAGATGCTTCTCTAGTAATGGATTTATGTTTGTTGATCCTTATTTCATATGCAGTTAAAGTTCCTAGGAGTTGATCAATGGACAGAGTTTTAAGATCATTTAGTTCTTCTATTGCAGATACTTTTGGATTAAACTTATCAAGAAAAGATCTTAAAATCTTCTGAACTAAAATTGATTCTTCAAACTTCTCACCAAGACCCTTCATGGCATTCACAAGTTCTTCAACTCTTAAAAAATACTTGCTAACTATTTCATCTTCATTCATCTTTAGTTGTTCAAACTTCAACCTAAATGTTTGAAGTTTTGCATCTTTTACTTTCTCATTTCCTTCATAGTTGCTAATAAGTTTATCTCACATTTCTTTGGCAATTTGAAGATGCATCACCTTTACAAAATCGACTTCTGCAAGTCCATTCAAGATAGAATTCATTCCCTTAGCATTAAAGATAAATTCTACCTTATCATCCTTGGAAGCTAGCACAACAGGCTTTATGTATCCAGTCTCTACTACATCCCAAACATCAACACCTAAGGCCATTAAGTATGTTCTCATTCTAATCTTCCAAAAGGAAAAATTTATTCCATCAAACAGAGGAGGCTTATTGGCTGAAGTCCCTTCATGACTTGTCATGTTTAATCTTACAGATCTACCTTTAAATAAAAGGAACCTACTCTGATACCAATTGTTGAAATTACTAAGACAACTGAGAGGGGGGGTGAATCAGTTGTTACTGTGCTTAAACAATATTAATTCAATTAAACCATTTTTAATCTTTATCCAAGTGACCATCAATATTATACTACATATGGACAACATAAATAATGAGCATCACTCACACATAACATATACATAGAGACAAATTTTCACGAGGAAACCCATAAAGGGAGAAAACCTCTTCTTCTTCGAAATGATAGGCAGTCTTTTAAGTTTTGTACATCATCTATAATTGAGCACCAACTCAATGTGAGGCTTCTAGCTCTATTTTACAAGCTCTAACTTGTTTGAGAGCACCAACTCTCTGGTTTCTCTAGCACCCACTAGAAGGAAGAAATAACTCCCTAAGTGTTCCAGCACCAACTTCCAGTCACACAGGCACCAACTTGTATAACAGAGAACAACTGTTCTCCCTTGCACCACCCTGCCACCCTGGTTTTTCTGGATGTAACTAGATGGAAGCTACAACTCCCTGTGTTCAAGAACCCACTTGAACCTCTAAGGACAACAGTCCTCCCTAGCACCTCCCTAGCACCTCCCTAGCACCTCCCTACCACCCTGATTATAAATAAATGATTGAATAACCAACAACATAGATAAATCAATTCTTGCCACTTCTTCACTATTCTGCAATTTTTCTCTGCTACACTATTCTTCTGCTCTGTTCATATTTGGATTGACTTGTTGTCTCTGTCTATCTATTCTTTCTCTATCCTTCTCATGCTCTCTGATATGTGCACATTCTTCTCTCTTCACTTTTTCTCTTTTGTTCAGCTTCTGTTCCTTATCTCTGAGATTTTTTCACACTGCACATGCTGTAGTTTTACCTTTCTACAGTTCGACTCATTTTTCAGTTAGAACAACCAACCTTCCACAATCATTGTGTTTCCTTTTTATCCTATACCTCCTATTCAGTTACACCTTGAATCTCCAAGAAAACGCATCAACAACTGAATCACCAACCGTCCAAGAATCATGGTTTTGTTCTTCTAACTGAATCATAACTGATCAATTACCTGTGAGGTGAAACAGTAACCCTTCGATCAAGATTCCAATTAACCAATATCGCTGGATTAAATCCGCAGGATTTCACGTTTATCTCATATGCCCACTAGCTGTGACCGAGCGCTAAACAAAATTTGAATTTCATGAATTCGCATCTCGGCATTCCTGTGATGAAGGGTCTCGACACTCCAGGTCGCGATCGCCGAGACTCTAATATGGAGCTTATCACCGCTAGTTTCTTCCCCTGATGTGACCATCAGCTGTGACCACAGTCTACACCAAAAGGCACTTCGTATTTCGTGAACTTATGAACTTCATCAAGCCTGATCAACGGTCGAGATCTCCAATGATCCAATGGTCCAGATCTCATCGTGATCTCTCATATCATGATTCATGTGATGAAGGATATCGATACTCCAAGTCGTGATCACCAGACTCCGAGATGGAGATTAACACCACTAGCTTCTTCCTCCATCTTCCACAGATGTAACCACTGGTTGTGACCACAGCCTTATTCGAAAGCGCATTTTGCACTTTCGCGTCTCTGGTATTCTGTGATGAGTTCTCTCGACTCTCGATGTCACGAACTCTTAAATAGAGCTTGGCTTCTCTAGCTCTGCTCTCCAGCTCTCGATAATGTGACCACGATATATGACCACTCACCAATCAAACAAGCACTTCGCTCCTTTGACTTTCTAGTCAGCAAAACGTTAATCCCTCGCCACATGTCCCTATTGGATCAACGGTCAAGATCTTATTGTGATTTTTCAACTTCACGAGCCTTCGTCATGCCTGATCAATGGTCCACGATCTCAATGATTCGATGATCCAGATCTTTTCGTGATCTCGCATATCATGAGTTCCCACACCATGCTCCGTTGAATCCTCCAATGTGCAAGTCAGAGAAATTCCAATCGCTTGCCACGTGTCCTATGACTCCAACGGTCAGGATTGTTATCGCGATTTTGCATATCGCGAGTTCGAACCTCTTTCCTTTGGATTTCCCGATCTGCAAAACTCCGAAATGAAACCTTTGTCGTACTTTCTCTGTTTTCCTCCTTCTAATATTACACTGTTAATCTTTCCATTATCGCTACACTACTGATCGTGCTAATCTTCGCCATCTGATCGTGTTGATATTTGCCATCAATGACAAATACGCATAGTCTTCCTTTGTTTAAAAACATGCCAACACCTATGGATGTTTGATCAAACGGATGATTGGGTTCCTGAATGGACTAAATCCAAACCGTTTGACTTCATGTTCCCAACTTGACACTTGTCGGGTTGGAAACTGCCTTATGTTCATAGCATGTCCCCACCTTGAGACTTGTCATGTTGAGAACTGCTTTTAGCCACTTGTCCCCTCCCTAGGACTTAGGATAAAATATTATATCCTTACTTTACGCTTTTTAAGAAATATTAATAAAATATTCCTTTTGGATTTAAACCCCTTAAACCCATCCCCCTTAACCTCAGTTAGTGGAGTTTAATCCCCCCAAACTCTTTTACGTGGTTGGTTTGCTGCAAGGATGTATTTTCATTAATTTGCATATGATTATATTTACATCTCAGTACAAAAATACTGATCTTTTTCATACATTCTCACCAGCCTTAAAATAAATAGTCCACTCACTTAAAACCAATGAGCATAGAACTTTTGATTTGTGTGCAATATTTCCTCAGTGCATTGCACATTGCATCATGACTTATATACAAAAGGCTTCTCTTCCCTTCAAAAACTTACGTACTAAACTAGAGTGCATTGATTYARTGGTTGCATGGCTATTCCTTTAGTGCGCCCTCATTTCAAATTAACACTTGCACATATTGCATTCATTAAGTTGTTTTACTGTCAATGCACCATTCTTGTGTACTTACACAAGTGCTGCCAAACATTAAACTAGATGTTGTTTCACTCTACAACTGCACACACTCATTTGATATGAATTCTTTGTCCACTTAACTTAATGCGCTCAGAACCAAACCCACAAACTTGTTACTTCAACTAACCATCTTATAAGTAAAGTATAATTACATTGATATTTACACATGGGGATCAACCTAGGAGTATTATAATTGGAGAATGTAGGAGGGAAAGAAGCCTATTCATTTACATATGGGTTTTCATGATATCATCGTATTGGGATAACACCAGAAGATCAACACAAGGAAACATTTATTATAGAATGGGGATCATATTAGTATAAAGTGATACCTTTTCGGTTCAAGAATGCACTTGCAATGTTTTCAAGGGTAGTAGTAGCTTCCTTTAAGGATTTTATTCATAAGTTTTTGGAAGTTTATTTGGATTATTGGACAATGTTTAGTTTATTGAAGGGTCATGTTGAAGTATTAATATAGATGTTAGACATGTGTAGACAGTCAAATATCATTGAATATTAATAATGCATTTTTAGCACACCTTTTAAAAATTTTCTAGGGAATGTGGTGTGTAAATAGGGTATGTTGGTTGATCCTTCCAAAATTGTTGTCATATTGAATTTACCACCACCTAAGTTAGTGCGCCAGTTAAAAAGCACAATGGGTCATACAGGGTACTACATGAAGTTTATAAGGGGATATGCATAAATTATTGCACTGATGGAGAAATTATCGAAGAAAGACATCAAGTATCAGTGGAATGAGGAGTGTCAGCAGAGTTTGGATATTTTGAAGGAGAAAATGGTGACAATGCCAATTTTGGTATTCCCATATTGGTCAAAATAATTTCATGTGCATGTGGATGCATCTGCAATAACACTTGGAGCAGTATTAACACAACTAGGATAAGGTGATATAGATCACCCAATTGCATTTGCAAGAAGGAAGCTATCAGATTCAAAGAAAAATTACAATACTACAGAATGGGAAGGATTGGAAATGGTATATGCATTGCAAAAGTTCGGACATTACTATCTAGGACAACACTTTAAGATGCTTATAGATCATTATTCTCTTAGATATTTGGTCAATAATCCAGTGTTTGGGGGAAGAATATGCAGATGCCTATTGTTGTTTCAAGAGTTTGATTTTGAAGTTATGGTGAAGCTCGAAAGATTGAATCTAGGACCAGATCATTTGCCAAGGGTAACTAATGGAGAGGAATCAAGAACTTTGGAGGATAATTTCCCTTATGCACAACTATTTTCAGTATAGATTGTCAATGAGTATTTTGCTAACATTATTGAATTTTTGAGTACTGGATTTTCCCCTAAGGAATTTAATACTACGCAGAAGAAGAATTTGGTAGTTAGAGATGCAAACTACCAACTGATTGCATGCCACTTGTATAAAATTGGTGCATAATGTTTTCTAAGGAGATGTATTATGGAGCATGAAAGACATATCATTTTGGCTGAAGCGCATGAAGGAATGGTTCGAGGACATTATGCAGGGAAAACTACTATGAAAAATAAATTGTGCGCTGGATTATGGTGGCCAACAATTCACGAGGATGTAAAGGATTATTGTAACATACCCGACCACCCAGAGGCCGGGATAAGCCACTTAAATAGGCTGCAACACACCCAACCACCCGTACACTAGGCATGTTGCAGTCCCAAGTCTCAATTCTTTGATCTCTAATTAGGAAACAAAGGACTTCTCAACAATGTTAGAAGCATGCACACCACATGCATAAGACAAGATCCATGTCACAACATCAAAGAGATAAACAACGTTCCATGCACAGAAAATAACCAGTAGACAGGCACATTAGAATACATATCTCAGAGATAATTAAATACACAGCGAAATACATTAAAAAAAACACAGAGAGCACTTATTTTTGCAAGTAAACGTTCACCAACTAGCTGCAGACCAAGGACGTTCCTCCCAACCATAGACATTTTTTTTCATTTACTCTCAACAACAGGTCACCCCCGAGCCAGAGATATGAATCCACAAGGATGGGTCCTAGGCCAAGTCTAAATACACAGTAGTTGGCTAACTAGATCTTAGGTTTCCCAACCTCACATCAATCCTAATTTCCATCTCTCTTTCCCCCTCAACCTACACAACCCCAAGAAATGAACACCTTTCTCCTCCATGCAGTCCCCGAGGCTGTTCCATTTCTCTCCATGGATCCAGTGCTACTGGTCAGGAAATCTACCTACTGGAAATTCCAAGGACTCTCAACTGTGGATAGTTCCATCCAAACTACCATCAAGTTCATGCACGCATGCATCCAGTCCCTTCAGGAATGATCAATAAATCATTACATCCATTCAATGATGGCTCTCCTCTTCCTTCCATTCATTTCCATGCTCATCCCAAGAGCACATGAACTAGAAGTAGTGAGTGATGAGGAAGAATAACTAGTGAACCAGTGAGAAGAGGATGAACTAAGGAAAGGATGACCCCAAAACATCCCCCAAGGGATGTTTAAATAATTACATGAAGACAAGAGCCACATGGCCTTCCTCCCAAGAATCTCATGTAACCCCCTCTTCTCCATAAAATCAATTATGGGTAAATAAAATAATAATAACAAGACTTATCCCCTCAAGGCCCCTCTCTCATGGAATCATATCCCCCTATCTCTTTTTTCCTTGTTGGTCTTGCAGCCAATGGTGTATTTTATTAATGTATAGGAAGTGTTACATTTCCTAGGCACTTTGGCCCCTTTTCAAATTTACCAGGTCACCATCCTAAGTCATATTTACATAATACATTATAGTTTATAAGGGTTAGAACCAGGATGTTACATCCCCCTCCCCTTATTTTGGCACTTTCCTCAGTGCACAACACCATTCCAATGTTATTAACATTACAATTCTAGGCCCTCTGGCCTTAATTCACATAGGCAATCCAACCCAATCTTATATACATAGGCACTCTGGCCTAAAACATGTATGCATAAGCATTCCGACCCAAAACATGTATGATGATCTTCATAATTTATATTTTTGGCAGCAGTTCCAACCAACAAGCTCTCCTTCCCTCTCAGCCCTGCATAACCAAAAGAAATGAACCCCTTTCTCTGCTATGTAGTCCCTCAGGTTGTTCCACTTCTCCCCGGCTTCAGTGCACTCAGCCAGGAAGTTTAAGAGTTGTGTGTTCCAAAAATCCAGTTGTAGCAATTCCATTGGACTTTCTTCCTTCCATGGCTTTGTCATTTAGTTTCTCCAACATCACATTCTTTTCTCTCATAGTCTGGTACTTTTCTAGATCTTCAACATTCATCATTTTCCTACAATATTTCAAATTAGCGAGCATGTTAGTTCAAAATTTGTGCATAAAATTCTCATTCTTTCTCATATTGTAAGAGTAAACTTTCATAATCCAATACAATACTTATCTGTGTGGTTCATGGATTTGCATCCATATGGTTGTCTCATTAACTTGGCTCACTATTTTCCCTGAAATACCCATTGTGTGCATGACCCCAACCAAGAGCTATCAAAGTCTCCTCTTCCTTGTGGTCACTCACCTTCAAGGCCCAGGCTCAGGCATCCCCTTCTCTTCTATGCAGTCCCTCAGGCGATCCATCTTTCCTGGCCAAGGTTCTCTTACACAAGAATATTTCTAGGGACACAGGGTTCTCATGTCACAACAATAGCCTTTTCCATGCTTTCTATCTTGCATATCCAACATATCATCTATATTATACACATACAGTCATCATGAGATATGACTATAACCATTTCAAACATAAATGTCAAATCTGTTTTATACAGGAAAATAAAATTTTCCAAGCATGATATTTCTACTCATAATGGTTGGCTCTATAGTTGTAGATATCAGTCTTCCTTATGGGCTTACATACCTGCCATATCCAAGACCATTCTACCTGCAATTTCTTCAATTTACATTCGGACAAAACAATTAATCAGTAATTATCAAATCATAATTCCCAAAACTGTTTTATATAGGAAAAATAAAACTTCTAGACATGAGCTTCTTCTCATAACAATTTGAATTTTGCAGTGATAGGAATTGGTCTTCTTTATGGGCTTACATCACTGCCATATCCCATACCCCTTTCCTCCAGCAATTTCAACATTCCTCAGCCAAACAAATTGTCAATATCTCATGTACAAGATATATATTTTCATGGCAATGATTCAAAACAAAATCACAAGTGCTCTCAGAATTGCTTACAACTATAATCCAATTACGTCTATTAATCCAACTATCAATTTGAATGAACTCATCATTACATACACATGTATTATCAATCACACAGACTTTTCATGATGCAATAGTTAATAAGATATCAATGTGACAATACCCATGGTCACATCTACACAATGCATCCATGCATTGACTACATAATACCACATAACTATGTCATGTATTCCACCATGATGAGTTGGAAAGTCTAGCCAACGATTCAACACATCATCCATACACTTCCTACTGCTTGCCTAACTATTTGGTTACCTTCCTTTTCCACCCAAGCACAACACCAAGAATATAATCCTTAAGTTCTCTTCAGTGTTGGCAAAGAGCTTGCAATCCAAACATCAGATATGTAGTAGATACCATCGAGCACTCACATAGCACTATAGCCCTTCCATATTCAACCATATTATGGTCTCACACATGACTAGCTCTATGGATATTCATTGTTATATAAGGATTATGTCTCCTTAATTACATAGTTATGATCCCATTACCAATCATAACATAATATGCAACTGACATTTTATCTAAGTGCATTCTAGCATCAACAACGCTTACACACTCTGGGCCTTCGGCCATTACATATCAATTTAAATACTGAAAATTAACTGAGAGAATCCTTACATCGATCCCCTTCAACATGTATGCATCAATAGAAACTAAATGCATACCTGTCTGGTTGTTACCAACCTACTTCTTGTTGTCCGACCAAATGATATTTGTAGAAGCTCATAGACTCCCCCCTTCATCATTTTGATCACCATTCCTTCCATCCTCATGGGTCTTCACCTCGATATAAATTATAAGCAACAACAACATCCACATATTTAACCTTGTTGTATCATTTTTCCTGAATACATAATCCATCCTTAGTCATACACAAATATTATTTCATAATAATAGACTATTGTAAGTTCACCAACATGTTATATGCATATCCAAGCATGTACATATGCAAAATTACACATCTATATGCACCAAGAATTTACTGTCATCATGCCTACTAATGCATATGCAATTTAACTTCATTGTGTGCTTCATGCATTCTGTTATGTCTCAAAATGAATCAATCATTTGTTCCTTTTTGTAGGTGATAGCATGGTCATAAAATTAGGGTCCTATATAAATTTATAAATTTTAGAAGTGTCAGAATAATAGGATGTAAGATGTTATCCTAGAAATAAATCGATCATCAAAAGGTCTTTTCAAAAAATCGAGAAAAAATATTTTCACCAGCTAACATCTATTTTGAAGTTGAAGTTAGCTGGTGAAAGCCCCGGGTTTCAATGGCTAAAGCGTACTCTCAGCATCAAGCGAGCTGGTGAAAGCGTTAACACGGGTTTTCCTCCAACAAATCCAGTAACCCAAAAGGATATGGTGGACACACGTCATAGAATTATCATGGAGAGTAAATGGACGCAAATGTGTGATGACATCTTTTCATCACATTTTAGCAGGACATCATGATAAATTGTGCTCATGAAATTTGTGGAGTAGACATAAAAGGGTTTGAAGACGTGACACACTCTTAATCATCATTGCAACCAAAGGATAAAGTACCAGTTAGCTGGTGACATCAAATCAAATCACCATTTCCTATGTCAAACTCACGACGTTCAAAAATTTCTATTCTGGGGTTTCATATATCATTGATAACACAGAGTTGTTTTCACCAATGCTATCCTGTTCCTTATTAATAAGTTTCATGTTTCAACCATGTACAAATTAGTTGGTGATTAATTTGCATATGGCAAGGAAGCAAGGAGGACGACTTCTAAGGAAATAATTAGACAGTTTATCCTTCTTCCAGTCTTATCCAGAGGTGCATAAGCATTTCTCAGACGCAGGTTGTATGACATATGTGGAAAGGTTACAGGAAGGCTATCACCAGGCAATTGCAAAGATTTTTTCAAAGTCTTATGATGGAAATAAAGTTACAGTGGGCTCGCTGGAGCTGATAGTTGATGAAGCTTCCATCGCTTCAGCAACTGGTTTACCCAGAACATACCAAAATTGGTTTAAGACAACAGTGACCAAGAATTTGGATTTTAGATCATACCTCAAGACAAAATTCTGAAGTATAACCTAGAAGAAAAGCATCCTTGTTTCTTACCTTGAAGATGAATGGAAGGATCTGTTTAAAGGAATTCAGTTATACTTAACCTCAGAGGGTAGGTATGACAAGTTAATGTTATATCCTTTCAGACTCTTAGATCACTTCACATGGAAGGTCATTCTAAATTTTCCTTTCTTTCTTCATAAAAGCCTAACCAAGATGTGTAATAAGATCAGAGCCAAACCATTCAGCATCAAAAATTCCCTTTGTTATTATGGCCTGATTAAAATGATGGCAGCACTTTCTCTTCTGGGAAGGTTTTGAGACCCAAACTCAACCTGTATATGAAAAGAATAAAGCATGCAAGAAACAGTCAACCCCTCAGAGTAGCTCAAGGAGAAGGAGAGCTCTCCCAAAGCCACCAGAAGACAAAACTTCAAGCATAAAGCCCAAGAAAGCTAAAAAGAAACTAGATTTTGAAACAAACTCAGAGCAATCCACAGTAATAAAGACAAATGATCTAAATCTGCCATACGTAGATTCAAACACAGAACTAGAAAAGGAAGATGAAAGTCCAACCAACCAAAGTCCAGAGTACTCCATGGAACCTGCATAGGATTTTGAAGTTTTTACTCCCAAAGATGAAGGTGAAACCTCAAGAAATAAGAAATCAAAGAAAACACAGAAGATTAAGGAGTTGAAAGAGGTAATAACACAACAAGAGGTTTTAGAAAGGGTGATAAAGGCAAGATATAAAGCCTTATCAGAAAATTTTTCAATGACCAATGCAATGTTTGAGAAGCTGGCACATGAAAGCATAAAGGAGAAAAATAAGAAGAAAAAGATCACAAAGGATTATAACAACTTATGGTGGTTAGCTAAGCGCCTGAAGAGGAAGATCAAAAAATTGAAGGCAAAAATTACCACACATCCAGATTTACAGGTGCTGGCCCAGGTTGTTGTGAACTTGCAGGGAGAGAAATCAAATAAATAATGATTTGTGATGGAACAATAGTTTTGGATACGAAAGTTTTCCTTTTTGAAAAATAGAGCTTTCACCAGCACATAAGTCGCAACTATAACCAATTAGATGTTGAAAAGCAGAGATTTCACCAGCTAATTAGCAAATCCTAAGGCGAAATAGCTGGTAAAACTGCAGAGTAAGAATTTTGAAGATTTGAGCTCGAACAGAGTGGTTTTTGGGTGATTTAAAGGATAAGAGGACATCTAAAAGATGAATCACCAAATCATAAAATATTCAGTTTCAAAGATTCGTGGAGATTTTGGAGGAGAATGCTAAATTGGTCAACTAAATCTTTGTTCACAGCTGTTGAAAGTTTTCCAACTACTGAAGACATGTGTCCTTTCCTCCATGACACATCAGAAACATAGCAATGATAAAGACCAGATGTCGAAGACAATTCGATTCATAGGAACTAGTTCTTAGTTATCCTATTGTATTTAGTTTTGTCTTCTGTTTTCTATTTTTAGAAATCTAGATCCATTTTTCAGGGATCTAAAATATATTGTAAAGGTTATAAATAATTATCATTTTAATAAAGTAAAGGTTCGATTTTGGATAGCAGAAATGCTATATTGTAAACAGACCTTTCACATGATAATACAAATCACAGTTTTCTCTTTGTATTGATGTCAGATTCTCATCTTTCTTTCTGTACTTTTATTCAAGTTGTTTCAGTTGCAAAATGACTGTCATCTCATTGGTTATCTCATAACTTGATTAATAGTTTCTTATCCTTGTTTATTAAACCCTACATTTGTATTTGGTTTATAAGCATTGTTTTGTCACCCACCTTTAAAGCTATCATCTAATTATTGATCCTTGAGATCACTGGTTCATTTGATTTTCATTTTGACTGTGTGAATACCATACTGTAATTAAGTCATCCCATTGATCCATACATACAAAATACAAAAACAAGTGTACTTTAAGTTACCAAGCATCTTTGACCCACAACCACAAAGAGTTTCTTGGAGTGATAACAAATTGGCATCATTGTCGGGGAGAGGAGACTGAAGCTCAGCTTTCTTGGGAGACAACACAGAGCTGATATTTGATGATAGACAAATATTATACATTACATTGGTTGTAATCATCTATCTAGCGACTCCACAATTTCATCCTGGCTACAAAGAAGATTAGTACCAGGGAAGATCCACAAGAATCACCTATCACACCAGTGCCCAACCCTGAACTAATTCTCAGAAGAGGAAGATCATTTCAAGGTCAGACTTCAAAATCAGGTACCCAAATTAATCCTCTTTCTCATTCTAAGAAGTTCATAACAGAAAACACTAGATCTTCTTCCTCTAATATTGTCAGTGAA
>JASDQU010880541.1:4263-19597 GCA_032191745.1 Picea mariana
AGAGAGGGAAAAGCGTAAAAGTATGAATAGACTTGACAATGGCATACACCCACTCGCTAACTCATGGATTCGTGGGAAAGGTCTCAAAACAAAACTAAGGGAGACAGATTTCCGGCCGAAATAATTTTGAAAAGATTGTTTTTTTTTTTTTGCTTAGGGGAAGTCCACCAATATTTTCAGGATGTGTACATGAAAATCCACCAATATGTTCAGGATAGTTTACTTTGCATATGTATAGATATTGCAGGATAGAAGTTATCTTGAACTTTTCAGTAGATTATATTAGGTTTGCTTGCTTTCTTAAGTGCTTTCATTCGAGAACACTGCTTAGCTCATATGAGCAATAAGATTCTCACATATTTTGAATTTAATAATTTGAACTGATACATATTGAATATTGTTTAAAGAAAATCTAATTGGGGTCAAGTAATTGTAAGTAATTGTAATTTATGTGTTTTGTTTGTAGGTTAAGCGTAGTTGGAGTGAGAGCTTGGAGTTTTGGGAACTTGGCCCATAGGCCCAGATTTCGAACTAAGATGCTCTGATACCATATGTAATAGCCAAATAGATTTAAACATCAATTTATTTCATAAACTAAGACAGTAACTTCATAGCATCATAATAATCTTCATAATAGTAACTTCAGTAACTTAAATTTAACAACGAATAATAAATTTTTATAACAGATTAAAACAATGCATAATTTTAAATACCTGGGTCTGATGCTAATAACCCTCCATTTGTCTACTTGCCTTCTTGACCACTGCTGCACTGTAAAACACTGCCCAAAACCTAGTTCCACCCTGCCAACTAGGTAACTTCCTAGCTCCAGGATATCATATGGATATCCTAGCCCCCATGCCCAAAACCTCCAGCAACCTCGGTGCCTGTACTGATACAATCCCACTCCAAAACTCCACTTCTCTCTGCAAATCCCAGAGCCCCCAAAATCAATCCCCAATCTCCTGTCTCCCGTCGAATGATCCTCTCGTAAACCTCCTTCCCCTCCATATCCCTCCTTCACCGACTTCACCCCTCATTTACTTCCCTACCTAACCCATTTATTACCTTATCTTCTCATAATTACTATCTTACCCCTTTGAATTAATATCTTATCCCTTTGAATTAATTCTTATCCCTTTCTGTGTACGTAACTCTCCTTTTTTTTTCCTTTTTTTTATTTAAACAATATAACTTATTATCCCTTTTAAATTTAATTCCCAAGTTATTGAATATAATAGGTAGTTAATTAATTAATTAATTAATCAAACTTATAACCTTTAATTAATTAATAAATATTTAATTAGTATCTTTATACCAATCTTGTTTAATTAATACCATGTTAAGACAATTAATCCCCTAATTATTTTTTACTTAATAAACCTTAAACATTTATTCAACTAGGGTTGTTACAGTCACCCACTTTAAACTCTTTGTGAGTTCTGCCTTTTTCTACCTGTCTTGGGAAGCCTTTAAGTTCTATTTTATTTTCATCATCTGTTCCTCCATTTCCCTGAGCAATTCTAGCCCAACCACTGCTCTGTCTACTAGGTTGTCCCAACTCACCAATGTATTGCATTTTCTGCCATATAGTGCCTCAAATGGGATCATATTCAAAGATGGATGATACCCATTATTATAGGCAAATTCAACTAGATTTAGATAAATTCCCATTTTGATTGGTTGTCCCTTACATACATTCTTAGAATATCCTCTATCACTTGATTGACCATATTTGTTTTCCCATCTAACTCTGGATGATATGTTGTGCTAAAGTTCATATTTGTTCCAAATCCTTTTAATAATCCCTTCCAAAATTTTGATGTAAACTTGGGATGTGTGTCAAACACAATTATCTTAGGCACACCATGTAGCCTGGAAATTTCTCTCATGTAGATATATGCTATGTTGGCTTCCATGTGAGTTGGATTTACTAGAATAAAATGGGTAGCCTTAGTAATCTTATCCACCACCACCATGATGGAATCATGTTACTTGGTAGTTAGGAGCAACTTAATGATGAAATCCATTGTTAGAACTTTCGATTTCCACTCAGGAATGGGTAATGGTTGTAGAAAACCAACTGGTTGTTTGTGCTCAGACTTGACCTTTTGACATTCCAAACATATGGCTATATAATCAACCACTTCTTTCTTCATACATGGCCAATAATATTGGCTCTTGATGGTTGCAACAATTTTTTGGTAACCTAGGTGCCCAACATAAGGCACATTATGCATTTCTTTTAACACCAAATTTTTCAACTCCTGAAAATTAGGCACATAAAATCTACCCCTGTACATAAGGATTTCATCCTCTCTCATCTCATAATCTTCAAATTTCTGCTGCAATTTACCTTGCTGTGATTTTTTCTTTACTTACATGTACTACTGATATGATTTTTCAGCCTCTAAAATTCTATCTTTCAAATCTGATTTATACATGCTAATGGTTGTAGCATGAATCTCATGCACTCTCCTACTGAGTGAATCATCCACCTTGTTCTCTTTACCTTTTATATGCTTTATATCAAAGTCATACTCACTAAGAAATTCCAACCATCTGCTTTACCTAGAATTTAAAGTTGGTTGTCCAAACAAATATTTCAGACCAGTGTGGTATGTCCTCAAATCAATCTTCTGCCCATGAGGTAGTTCTTCCACATCTTCAAGGCATGTACTATGGCTTCCAATTCTAAATCATGAGTAGCATAATTCATTTCATTCTCTTTTAATTTCCTCATTTTTTAGCATACCACATGACCATTCTGATTAAGAACTCCACAAGGCCCTTCTTTGCATGCATCAGTGCACAAAAAAATATTCATTAGGATCAACAATTCTCAAAATTGTTGCATTTGTCAACAAACTGTTCAAGTGTTGGAAACTTATTTCACAATCAAAAGTTCACTCAAATCTCACATCCTTCTTTTGTAAAAATGTGATTAGGTGTGCAATCTTTAAGAATCCTTCAATAAATCTTCTATAGTACCCTAGAAGTCCCATGAAGGACCTCACCTCTGAGACATTGTTTGGTATTTTCCATCCCTCAATGCCTCTTATCTTTTCTGGATCCAAATATATCCCTTCCTCTGAAATGATATGGCCCAAATAATGTATCTGCCTCCGATAAAATGAGCACTTCCTCAACTTTGCATACAACTAATGCTCCCTCAAGACTTGTAGCACCTTCCTCAAGTTATTATCATGATCCTCTTCATATTTAGAGTAAATAAGTATGTCATCCAAAAATACAATGAAAAACTTATCTAAGTAATCTCTGAAAATACCATTCATTAAACACATGAAGATAGATGTTGTTTTTGACAACCCAAATGGCACCCCTGTGAACTCATAAAGGACATACCTCATTCTGAAGGTTATCTTGTTGATGTATTATTCTTTAATTCTCACCTGATGATAGCCTAACCTAAGGTCAATCTTGGAGAATATTTTTACATCTTTCAACTTATCAAAGAGGTCATCTATCCTTGGAAAATAATACTTGTTCTTCATTTTCCCTTATTCAACTACCAGAAATTAATGCAAAGCCTCAAGGTTCCATCCTTTTTCTTCACAAATAATATTGGGGCACCCCAAGGTGACACACTTGGGTGTATATAACCTTTCTTCATAAGCTCTTCAAGTTTCATTTGCAATTCCTTCAGTTCTGGTGTACTCATCCTATAAGGAGTCTTTGATACTAGGTTGCTCCAGGCACCAGGTTGATGGAGAAATCAATATCTCTCTAGGGTGGAAACCCTAGTATTTCTCTAAATACATCTCCAAACTCTTTTAGGACTACATAGTATTCAATATTTGACACTTTATCCTTAGGTGTCTCTTCCATATGTGTTGTAAATAGTTGGAAGCATTTTCTAAAATCTTTTCTTCAACTGCAAGGATGAAACTTCCTTGATTGTTACTACCCTAGGAATAACCTAAATTGTCCTCAAGTTCCCTTCCTCATCCAAGCAAGTAAATTCCTTATTATAATAGTCATGATGATTGTCCAACTAGTCCATACCAATGAGGCAATCATAGGAGCCCAAAGGTATGATATTCAAATCTTCCCTTTTGCTCATCCCATTCATGTCCATTGGACTTGACTTAACCATCTCATTAATTTTCCTTTTATCTCCCATAGCTAGATGCACCATCCAAGGTTTCCCAATCTTACTTCTTGGAAATTTAAATCTTTCCACCATATTAGGATCTAGATAACTATGAATAGCTTATGAATCAATTGAAATAACAATGGGTTAATTTTTTATCTTTCCTTCCACTTCAATCATATGAGACTGGAAATCAACTTGCTTGTTATCTAGGGTTGTGTAGATACTAGCTACATTTATTCCCATGTCCTCCACTATATCATCTTGTTGTACATTGTGAAAGGTATTCACTTTTTCACCTCTGTGAGGGAAATCTCTATAGATATGGTCTCCCTCACAACCCCAACACTTCATTGGTTGCTTCCTTGGTATTTTCCGCACTGTTTCTATCATTTTGGGCTCCTTGGGAGTTGTCTATCCTTGAGAAGTATTTCGAAAGAATGGTGACTTGGTCCCCTTCTTCCTCTGCTCTATATTTCCTTTCTTCTTGTCTTCCCAAGATTTTTGGAAGGTTGGTATTCCTCTATTATGATCATAGAGGCATTTATCTCTCCTTATGGTTTTCTCTAGTGTCTCGGGATCATCATACTGTAACTTATCACTGATAAATGATGGTAGCCCACTTAGTTACCTTTGAATGTTAACATGTTCATCCTTGATGAAAGCACCACATTTCAATAGCTCTAATAATATATTTTCATACTCATATATAGTCATACTCCTAATCTTAATTTCAAATAACTCCTTCATTTTCTTATCATAGTAACGTTTGGTTAAGTATTTATTATGAAAATACCTTTTTAACTCCCTCCAAGCAACCATCTTCTCATCAATGTGTTATACTTGCACAAACATGTCCCACCACATTGATGATTTTCCCTTGACTTAGTAAATGGAAATTCTCCCTTTTTCTTGTGAAGAGTAATTATGTAAATGGAAGTGCTTCCTCATTCCCAATAGCCATGTCTTTGCATCCTCACCCTTCTTGTGCTCACCATCAACGGTAGGAGGCTTGATCTTATTCATTTCTCCTTGTAGCTAATCCACCCCAAACCTTCTCTTACACTTTTTGATAGGATGTGGACTTGAACTATTTTTTTCTCTCCTAGATGAATGCCTTGGTAAGTGATGATGATGCATATCGACACTTCTTGTCTCTCTTATTTTATCATGAGACTTGTGACTCCTGGATTTTCTTGATTATGTCTCCTTATCCATATTCTTCTCTAATCTTTCCAAGATCTATAGCAACTTGATGTTGAAGCTGTCTTTCTTCTCCTTGGATTTCATAAGCCTATCATTATCAACTTTATAACTTTTTACATCCTTTTACAAACTTTTTATGGTCTCTATTAAGTTCATGCTTTCCTCCTTTCCTTCTCCATGTCCATTTGAATTCCTCTCTACATTACCCATGATGACATACAACCCCCTGACTTCATATTCATGGATGCAATTCCTTTGTGCTTATTCCATGCCCCTTATATATGTGATGATCATGTTCTCATATATTTCTTTTAACTCTCCAAAATGTGTAGGCAATATGATTTTTTAGACTAAATAATTTAATAAATTCATGAAAACTATGCACTATTTTGTTCCATAAGTGCATCAGAATTATTTCTTTTGATTCCTTGTGAATATAACTTCCCAATTAAAATTTATGTGTGGATTCTATCTATTATATTTCCAACAACTTCTTCCTTTCTCAATTATGAGTCGTGAACAAAAAGTTATGGCCATATGTTTATTACCCATTTTCTCATTCTGCTCACCCTTCAACCAGGTGCAATTTTTAGTTGTACCTGTGCATACTTGCACCCTATCCTTCATAATTATATTTTTGACAATATATCCAATTTTCACCTTCATTTGGGTTCCAGGCTGCTAGATACAACCTATTGAAGTTTTAGGCTAATTTGTATTTTTAGCCTTGAATGCTACAAGTTCCTTCTATGCCCCCCTGTACATTTTTAGATGCCCAGATTTATGTTTTGACTCCATGGATGTCTTCTATGGTTCAAGATATTTCCATATACTATTAATTTTCCCCAATCCAATTACAAAGCAGGAAGTTATGGCCCCCGAAGTGAATTGGTACCCAAAAATTTACCCTCTATTGTTTGGCTTGTAACTCCCTCATATTAACTTTGTTTTATGAATGATTTACACTGTTAGAAATATCTCTCCAAGATTTATTATTTTAGTTGCAAAAACTATATTTCCTAGAAGTACATATAGTTTTGTACGAATTGGACTTCTCAAAAATGTCATTTAGGCCTCTGAAAATGGTCTGGAAGTGAACACCTAGAAAATACCCATTTTCTGGGCAATTTTTCACTATTATATTTAAAATTTGGTTAAATTATGTTGAATGGGATGTTGAAATGGAAATCGAGTCCACCTAGAACCTCGAGATGGTGCCATTTCAACTCCTTGACCACCTAGGTCTTGCCTCATTGGCCTCTACCTTCTTCTTCCTTCACCTTTATTTCTTACCTATACCCACTCTCATATTATTTTAATTCTTCGGGACTCACCATTCTTGGTCGTCTATGTGGAGACTTTGTATTGGGTTGCAGGGATGGGAAGGCCCCATGCTTCACCCATTCTCCATGTGTGCATAAATTTTTACACCCTATAATCTAACGACGGAGGATCGTGGGGTGTCGACGGTGATCAACGGTCATTGTCGCATCGTGGGCCCCTTGACCTATAGATCATTAACAGAGGGGGGAGGGTTCATAAAAATTAAACTCGGTTAAGACCTAGGAACATCATTGAATTCCCCCCCCCNATGTTTGACATAACCACACATGAACCCCCACAGGATAATTTGGTTCCACGGGTCCAAACTTCAGGTTCCGTCGGGTAGGAAGGCGCTCACCACTGCGGCGCCAGATCATATACCACCTATGAAATTGTGCCACCATGGACTTTCCACCATGGTAGTACATATCACCACTCTACCACTTCATCTGACACGTGGATCGCATGTCATGCCGATATTAGAGTACGAAAAAATATCCAAAATTTTTCAATTTTTCTAAAATTCTTGATTTTCTCAATTTTCCAGAAATGACCAAATTCATAATTATTTTGTCGGGTAGCCATTAAAAATATGTATTTAAGATCTATATGACCAATTTCATCTCTGTACATATAAATTCTCCCCCCACTCTAAAAATTTGACTCCTCCATGTCGAATTCCACTTAGTTTCATTACATAAATTGGGGCTTTTTGCCCAATTTCTCCCAATTTTATCATGGGTGCCATGGCCACACTATAAATTCCAATTTTGTCCACCTACAGGCCCAAATTTTCTCCAATTAGAAACTAAAAGGTATTATTTTTAATTCCAGGGCTCCCTTTCATCAAATTACTTGTGAAATTTCCCAATTTCACTACAATATTTTCTTCAAACACATTGCAGACATCTACTAAAAAATTAATTTCCTACAATTTTCCACTTCAACACTCTGTTAACTTGGCCCATGCAGGTTCAATGTTGAACTAGAGATTTGATACCACATTTTAGCATCCACAACCTTGATCTAGGCTATGCCACATGAAATTTCAAACTCTGGTGCCATTTTAATTAGTTGATATGCTCTGCATATGCACATAATTATGCAGAATAATAAAAAATATACATATACAACATTATACAAGGAAAAACCATATAGAAAACACATAAATAATTACACATTAATTAAAACAAGCACATTAAAGATACTTATCTTTTGTAAATAGAACACCAACTGTGTGTAGACCTCAGACTTTCCTCCCAGTCATAGACTTTGTTGCTCATAAGCTCAACAACAGGTCACCCTCAAGCTGGGGATAGAGTCCACCTGGGAAAAGGAATCCTAAACTAGGTTAAGGTATATCAAACAAAAAAAATGATCAGACTCAGGTGCCAACTCTAGTAGACAACCTAGAGTCACTCATTCCCTGCATGCTTGTTCCACCCTAGGAAGTGTGCCCCTTCTCTGCTCAACAATTCTTCGACTGACCCACTTACCTTTTGAGGCTTCAACGACAGGCTAGACATGAATTCTTAGAGCCTTGTAGATGTAGCTTGACATCTTGGTAATTCAATTCCCAATAGTTCCCTCACTCGGAGAGAATCCTCACGGGCCTGACAACCTACTTCTTCAATATTCCACAAGCATGACAACCCACTTCTTCAACTCAATTTACCCATATTATTGGTTGAAACCATCTCCAAATACTTTTAGGTACAGGTAAAAGTGATGAAAACAAGGAAAAAACGATAGGAGAGTGAGTGATTGAACAAATGATTGAGGAATGAATGGGAAAAATGATCTAAATTCCCAAGTATATGTATGCATGTTCCCAAATTGACACTTTTCATGTTAGTAACTGCCTTGGGTCCACTTTCCTACGCCACTTGGGTGATATGTTCCCCATAATTAAGGACTTATGATATATTTATATCCCTCACTTTAGAATTTATACTTTTAGGAATATTAAAAATATTCCTTTGGGCTTAAGCCCCCTTAGATTATCCCCTTTCCTAGACTCTTAACCACCCCTTGTTGATGTTTTAGTAGTTGCAGGAGGTATTAATCTCCACGTGTAACCTATGAATTAGAATAGAATATTATGGAAGAAAATGAACCATTAAACATATTTGTGGAAACCATAGAAGACAAGTCAACCTAACAGAATAAATAATATTAGAATATTATCTTCCAGAAATACAAGTTGGCTCTACAGGAAAAAGAGAAACAAAAAATACAATTACCAAAAAGTCAGATCTGCCCAACTAGAAAAGTCATTGAACAAATTGGAATAAATAGAGAACGTTTTAGTTCATTTGAATAACCAGTTAGTGCACAAGTCTTGTGGAGAGCTGTAGTTGCAGTTGCAACTTCAACTACAAGAAGGAATAAGGGTGCATGGTCATCTCTTGGTCTTGGTCCCTTGGTGATTCTCTTGGTGACAATCTTGGTGATTCTCTTGGTGACATTCTTGGTGATACTCTTGGAGATATTATTGCTAAGTATGGCGCAATTTTGAGAGAGTAGTGCAACTGCAACTGCTATAGTCGTGTATGGTGCTTGTTCTGTGGATATGGAGACTCTCTCTCTTGTTTGCTACCCTTGGAGAAGGAATTATCTACTTGTCTTGAGTTGTTAATGCAATTAGCAGCTAGGGTTTATCTATTAGTTCTGGAGTAGGCTTTCCAAAATTATTCTAAGTAAAGGTTAGTGTGCTCAGGGGTGGCATATGTGAATGCCTATGGTAGGGTGACAATGATGTGACATTGTGTATGGTTAAATGAGCATACCAAAATTTCAACATGGTATCAGAGTTGGTTTCCTTTGTAACACTCTAACCACTGAAAGGAAGATCCTTAGTTTCCCCCATTTTCAAGATATTGAGAAAATACTGAACTCGCTAAGGATGTTGCATATATAGGGTGCATCTCTTCCCCTAATCAAATCTGCAAATTTTTGAAGTTGAGAAATTATGGTTTTCTCATAAAACCCTAGGTATGTAGTACCAGTTGAAGTTGTAGTTCTAGTTCCTTCATGCCAGCTGCAACACCAATTATAGTGCTAACACCAGTTGTAGTGAAAATTTTATGTGAAGTGTTGGGACTAATCTTTGGTTTTCCTAGTGCACCTTACCCTAGTACATCTCCAGCTACCTTTAGATTACAGGTTGGAGTACCTTTGAAGTTTTAAGGTTCGTCATTGCTTTCTTTCGTTTTCAGATGGTGCAATTGCCTACTGATGTTGTTGGAGGTATGTACTTATATATATTTAAACCACATCACTATTTTGAGTGTGATTGCAGGAGAAGGGATCTCGTACAATCATAGATCCAGAGGGATCTTAGATCCATCACATTCAGAGGAACAACACACTCTTGGTTTAATTGTTTTCATATGCCTCTAGTTTTTATGCCTTTATTGTAATCTTATGAACATCTAGTTGTATTTTGATCGATTGAAGTTATGATTATCAAAGTAACCTCTATTCAAATTTAAAGTAAGAAGTCAACTCTAGCCAAAGTATTAGATTGATTAAGGTTAAGATTTTAGATTTTATTTGCATTATATTCTCTAACTCAAATTTATGTCAGGAAATCATATTGTCTTAAGTATAGGGGATAGGTTGAAGAGAATACTTGTCATATTGAGTGAAGGAGACTTGAAAGAAAATCACAACACTCATTCTTGAAGATAAGACTCCAGGTTTCAGGTTTGATTGATTAAATTAATAAGTTTCCAATTTGCACATTGTTAAGTACCTATACTAGATCTGCAAATATACTTCAATAAGACCAAGAATAAACCATAAACCATTCACCATAACATGAACACAAGAATATAGAGAAAACCCTTGAGGTAGGGTAACACAATATACTATTTCTTAAGGAAGGAATGCACTCCTCAAGCAACACTTTCTTGTTACAATGACTATATTCTTCACTATGCTTCATTACATTGCTTACACTTCTTTATAGAGCTCTCTCTATCTCCTAAGAACCTTCTAGATAGCCTTCTCACATTTATTACATCCAACTACCATAGTGGGCCTTTATTAATATAGTGGACCTAGTCCACCTTACATTGAATGACCACATTCTCATATATTAAATGACTTCCACTAATAATACATAACCACATTCCCATTGGGTACCTCCCTACGTACCCCATATTACCTCCCTAGGTATACTACATTCCATCCCCCTTCACATATTTCATCCTCGAAACATGAGAAGAAACCATACAATATGACCGACTAAGCAATGTAGCCAACTGGTACCAAGTACAACCATCCATCCATCCTAATGGAAGTCGAACATGATGTCTATCTATTGCCTTGCCACCATGATATTTCTCTACATCATGTCGAGGTTTCCATGATATTGTTTCTGTAGCTTGAGCTCTTCCCGTAGTGTCGGTAGTCCTCAATGCACATCTTGATCGATTTCCTATCTAGTGCCCTTCTGGTGCATAAATGTGTTGATGCACATGCCCTTTCCTTGATGAATGTTGTGTCTTTATATGATGTGGATGGCGATATACAACAACTGTACGTATCTGTTCTTTTTTCTTCAAATCTATAACACTTTGTGCCTTTGAGTCAATGACCTCCTTAGCTTCTTGATTATGTCCTTCCTGTAGTTTTTCTTCATCTCCTTCTGTAGACTCTGCCTCTGATTCAACTTCAGACTCAACAATAACTTCTTTGTTAGCTTCCATGGGCCCATATTTCTTACTAAGAGACACATCTTGCAATGTAATTTTCTTTTTCTTATACCAAAGCTTTAGAAACTTATTTTGCACATTTTTTTTTTATTTTTATTTATTTATTTATTTTTATGCTGGGGGAATTAGAAACTCGCAGTTCTCGTACTCGCGTGACACGTGGTCGATGCCCATCTACTACCACTATAACCCCAGGTGCACCACACAGCCCACAAGCATGGAACACGGATAAATCGGGGCGAGAATTGAACTTGAGACCTCCTTTACATATTTCCTTCCATTTACACAACACTTGTCAATCGGTCTACACCCCTGAGGGAACTTATTTTTCCCATTAATATTAATGGTACCCACTGATTCTATCCAAGGATATCTCAAAACAATGTCTTCATCAACCATATCTAGAACCTCAAAATCTGAATGCAACACATATTTATCCATACTGAGCTTCAAATATTTAAAAGGTTTAACATTTTTAGCTGCAACCTGTGT
Organism: Picea mariana; assembly: GCA_032191745.1. Classification (NCBI taxonomy): domain Eukaryota; kingdom Viridiplantae; phylum Streptophyta; class Pinopsida; order Pinales; family Pinaceae; genus Picea; species Picea mariana. The sequence goes on from JASDQU010880541.1 coordinate 16,120, forward strand.
GCTTTGAATACTCTTTGCCTGAACTTTCAATCTATTAACCAACTGAATATTGATAAAATTTTGTTTGCAACTAGGGTTAATAGAAACAATGACATTTTCTTTATGAATACCACCATGAACTTGTAATGCAGATTTTCCACATGTAAATAAACTCTTGGTGATGTCTTTATTCTTACTCTTTGTATGATACCACTTGTCTAAAAGTAATTTCTCAAGTGCTTCCTCATAAAGTGACATCCACTGAGAATGGTGAAATGATTTCCATCATTTGAGAGCATCACCTTTGAAACCCAGTCTACAAAAGATTTCCACTGCCCTTTCCATTCTGACTTGTGGGACTGTAAGAAGTCTTCAATACTAGGACGATCATCTTTTCCTATAAAATACATCTTGCTTGGAAAAAATATTCAACAAAAGCTAGGGTTCAAAAATTAATTTTACAGTAGAAAATCACGGTTTTTTTTCGGAAAAACCCTAAAAAACCGTTGAATTTAAAATGTTCATAACTTCACTTCCCAGACTTTGTTTCGGCTGATTTGTTTTTTGAAATTGGGTATTTTTCCGAGAGGAATTCAAATACCATTTTTTTTTTCCAAATTCATCTTTTAAAGCTTCAGATATGAACCGGAAGTGCGCCGCCCTTTTTTCTTCCCTAGAAAAATTCTACAAAAAGAACAATTTTTTTTTCCCTTCTTTGGCCAAGGAAAGTGCTCTGATACCAATTGTTAAGTACCTATACCAGATCTGAAAATATACTTTAATAATACCAAGAATAAACCATAAACCATTCTCCATAACATGAACACAAGAATATAGAGAAAACCCTTGAGGTAGGGTAACACCATATATTATTCCTTAAGGAAGGAATGCACTCCTCAAGCAACACTTGCTTGTTACAATGACAATATTCTTCACTATGCTTCATTACATTTCTTACACTTATTTATATATCTCTCTCTATCTCCTAGGAACCTTCTAGAGAGCCTTCTCACATTTATTACATCCAACTACCATAGTGGGCCTTTATTAATATAGTGGACCTAGTCCACCTTACATTGAATGACCACATTCTCATTTATTAAATGACTTCCACTAATAATACATAAACACATTCCCATTGGGTACCTCCCTAGGTACCCCATATTACCTCCCTAGGTATACTACACACATATCAAGTTTAATAATTGGAACATTACTAGTTGTGACAACAATCCTTGAAAGGTTCTATCAATACTAGATACAATGAATACTTCACATCATGTGAGTACTATTGATATAAATTCTTAATGTAATTGGTCCCAAGATGAACTAACATCTCCTCTAGGAGAGACTTCTTGTTTTTCTTCGAGGCAGGTCACCTTGCTAACAATATGATGATTACCATGAGATTGTCTTTTATTCTTGTTAACATAGATACGTTCTTGTGAAAATGCTATTATAAGTTTTACTCTTATTTCTCTTGTCTCTGGAAGGTTATTTTATAAATTCCATGGAGATTACCATGGAGGAATGATTGATCACAACACTAGAAGAGTGTTATTCCTATTTCTTATTATTGTATTTTTATTTTGGATCTTATTCCAAGAAGGTCACAAGTAATAGCTCTGGGAAGGAGCTACTATGATTATTATTCTTGTTCTTGTTTTTATTATAAGAGTATTATTCTTGTTTACCATTTTCCCCTTTGTTGTCCTTGTTCTGGGTAGGTCACAGGTGATAACTCTGAGGGGATCTATAGTGACGGTTGTAGGATGAAACATATTAGATTGTATCTAGTTTGAAACATGGAGCAAACTATCCATATAAGAAGTTGTGTACATGACCCTATACATCCATGTACTGAAGAAGAAGAAGACAAATAAGGGTACTTTTACGAGATACATAGTATCTCATATGGAGATTGATTATAAGGAGCAGAAGGCTCCAAAGGATAACCGAACAAATCCCTCTAGTGCAGTTGATCACTCCTCAGATCAAGAAGAGTTAGTAGAGCCAGAAGGGCCTACCTAGAATAGTTACAGTAACCAAGAAGAGATTAGTGTGGTCCCATAAAACTTTGCATGATGCAACATTGATGAGCCATATCATGGGAGTAGATGGCTCCAAATATTATATAGACTCAGAGGGAGTCAATCTTCAAAGGGAGAATGGAGACTCAGAGACTTTGAGATCTAGATGGAAGAGAGAGGCGTCTTCTAGGAATGACAGACATATGCCATGGGTTGATAAGGCTATATTGAAGCTTCAAAGTCTTTGAGGAGATATGAGATATTATGGGAAGATTCCCTTGCTTCAGTAGACTTTGATACAGTGACCAAGGAGGAATCCAATCAGAACAACTAGGATATATATCTTTTCCTTGACCAGAAGGGAAGTTAGTAGTGATTTCCAGGTTGATCTACAAGATCAAACATGTTACAGATAAATAGCCTAGAGATGTACAAAGATTGATTTGTGTCCTGAGGATTTTCCCAACAAGAGGAAGAAGACTATGATGAGACACTTTCTCTAGTACATTTCTACCAACGAAAATCTAGTAGATATGTTAACCAAGCCTCTGTTAGGAACAAGCTTGGTGTGGTCTAGAAGGATTTTCCCTTGTGAGAGGGAGTGATGTGATCCCCAGTAGTGGGAGCTACCCCAACACAGGTTGGTATGCTACTCCAACGCAGGTTGGTATATTACCCTAGTGTCGATTGGTATGCTACTCCAATGTAGGCTGGTATGTTAATCTAGCACAGGTTGGTATGATACTCCAACGTAGGATGGTATGTTACCCCATCGCAGGTTGGTATGCTACTCCAACACAGGATGGTATGTTACCCCAACACAGGTTGGTATGCTACTCCAACAAAGGCTAGTATGTTTCCCCAGTGTAGGTTGGTATGCTACTCCAACTCAAGATGGTATGTTACCCTAGCGCAACTTGGTATGCTACTCCAACGTAGGCTGGTATATTACCCCAATGCAGGTTGGTATGCTACTCCAATGCAGGTTGGTATGTTACCCCAATGCAGGTTGGTATGCTACTCCAACATAGGCTGGTATGTGTTGACGAACGTTTATGACACACCGTCAACGAGAAGGGAAGGTCTGGACCAGGGTTGTCTATTTAACCCAATCCTCTTGGAATAATGTACCCTGATGGGTTTTATGGCTCCATTAGCCAACTAGGATCCTAAAATAACTAAAAGATGTAAACTAGCTAAAGGTATAATTCTAACAATCAACACATTAATTACAATTGCCTAACTAACAATATTATACACAATAAATATATACAATTACAAGAATTAAATAAAGCCTCGTGAAAAGGATTGTTTTCAACTAATGAATCCAACAAAGATGAAAAATAAACAAAAGTGTTCTAGTACTATAACTGACAAACTAATAAACAATACATGAATAAGATTGAAAATGATATAACGATAATGGACAAAGCATTTAACGTTTGAATGATGCAATCATTATTCATTAG
>JASDQU010880541.1:19647-34897 GCA_032191745.1 Picea mariana
ATTCTGCGGTTCCTTCTCTTCTCCTTCTGTAAACTCTGGCTTCACGATCTTTCCTTTCACAATGTCCAACACTTTATTCTTAGTAAGAATGAGGTCAATCCTTGTCTTCCATGCTCTGAAGTTAGAGGCTCCATCTAGCTTGTTCTCAGACTTCATAGAGTTCATCATGGCTTTCTTGACTTGGTCAAACCCTAGATTCGACTAGAAATCCAAACTTCACGTCTTGGCCTTTTGAGTGTACCAAGATATGTGCTGGGCTAGGGCGCATTGATCTATCCAGAGATTAGGTCAATATCGTCACTTAAGGTTCTTTGACAAGAGGTTTAGGGTTTCTGCAACTACTTCTGCTGGTAACCCTGGCTGCAGTGATTTTGGAAACTGCTCCTGCTAGTAACCCTAGCGGCAGTTCCTCAACGAGCTCAATGTTTAGTGGTTATTTTTCCTTCCAGCGTTTTAGGATGACTGAAGGGGTGTGGGCCCATAACCTGTTAGAATATAGAATATGGTGTGCTCATTTTACCATTGACGATAGCTTCATCACCCAACCATAGGCTGAAACCTCCCTCCGAGCACCTTAACCTTGACTGAGAATTACTCCGGAAGAAAACCCTAGGCTAGATAGCCAAACAANCGCATCAATCCCCAAGGATAGCGCATCACAAAAAGATGATCAGATGTTCCAAACCCTAGCTAAGAGATATTCAAGCCAATACTGAGAACTCGCTGCTGCTGCAGCTGCACCTACAACCCACCTCCAACCTGCACACCAAACTGCAACTACAGTGCACACCAACTGGGAAACTGCAATTCTGATATGTGACAAATGAGAACTGGTGCCCTGTATTTATAGTAATCCTGCCAATTTGCTGGGGCCGACTTCTCCTTCTGGGTATGTGTCTGTTCAGTATATTATTATTAATTCTAGCCGACTTCTTCTCTTGAAGGCTAATAGACTAATATAAATTATCTTCTTGAGCCGACAAGGATTCTAGGGTTATTATCCAATTCATTAGGGTTTCTCTTGCTTTCTGGAGTCTTCTATTCTTGTCAGGTTCACACATGGAGGTAAATACCTCCTGAAGCTACCATAATATTAACAGGTATGTTACCCCAACACAGGTTGGTATGCTACTCCAACAAAGGCTAGTATGTTACCCCAGTACTTGTTGGTATGCTACTCCAACTTAGGATGGTATGTTACCCTAGCACAACTTGGTATACTACTCCAACGTAGGCTGGTATATTACGCCAATGCAGGTTGGTATGCTACTCCAATGCAGGTTGGTATGTTACCCCAACGCATGTTGGTATGCTACTCCAACATAGGCTGGTATGTGTTGACGAATGTTTATGACACACCATCAACGAGAAGGGAAGGTCCGGACCAAGGTTGTCTATTTAACCCAATCCGTTTGGAATAATGAACCCTGATGAGTTTTATGGCTCCATTAGCCAACTAGGATCCCAAAATAACTAAAATATGTAAACTAACTAAAGGTATAATTCTAACAATCAACACATTAATTACAATTGCCTAACAAACAATATTATATACAATTACAAGAATTAAATAAATCCTCGTGAAAAGGATTGTTTTCAACTAATGAATCCAACAAAGATGAAAAATAAACAAAAGTGTTCTAGTACTATAACTGACAAACTAATAAACAATACATGAATAAGATTGAAAATGATATAACGATAATGGACAAAGCATTTAACGTTTGAATGATGCAATCATTATTCATTAGCAGATCAACAAATTGAATAAATAATAAACTAACTAACCTTATGTTGATGAATAGTACTAAGCTAGATTTGTCTCTATGTATTTATTTAAGCTCATCTTAACCTGTGTCAAGTGTAAACCTATGACAAAAGTAAGCATGATACTTCTTGAAAAAACTCAAAGAAGTATTTTATATTCCGAAACAAATCTATGATGACAGAGAGGCAAATGATTTTATATCATGTGACTTTAGAATGTCCAATACTAAAAATGAAAGAAATTCAAATTCTTAGTAAATTGTATTACCAGCTACCTAGCATTAGATGTAAACTCAAAATACTTGAATAGGTGATCAACCACATATATCAACTGAACCAAAATATAATGAACCGCATAAAGAAAAACATGACATAAAAGATTATATGCAGAACTGACTAAAGCTAGTTCGATACAAATAAAATTTCACATCTAGAAATTACACGAGAAAACAATGAAACATTGCATAGTCTACACAGGACGAAAGCCAAAAAGAGTAAAATGTTTTCCAATATAGTTTAAAAAAAATAAGTCCATCATATGGTCTAGGAGGAATTGCCCCTATCACTTGGATAGTAGTGCTATTTAAACAAAGTTCAAGATTTGTTTCTCATATATTCTAAGATAGAGACAAATCTATCTTTAATAAGGTCTGTACTAAAAATAACCAAAAATAGGTTTAATGTAACAACCATTTTAAATAGTTACATAATCAATATATTCTTGAAACTGTTTTTTTAAAAGAGAAACTTGCAAATCTGAACCATCTCCAACGATTTACTTGTCCCATCAATCTTTTCCAATCGATCCCCTTCACACCTGAGAAGAAAAATGAAATTTTAATTTAGAGAAAAGCAATCTAATAAACTAATTAAAGACAAGCTATAGAATCTATGATTTTGTAGCTAGTCACATAAAACAAAATAGAACAATTTATGTTATAACAAAACAAACAAAATGTTCATTCCAAGAAAATTGTTTACCCATTAAACATAAAAAAAAGAGGCATCAGATAATTCAAATTCATAATAGCTTTGAATTTGGAAGAATTTTTTATAGAAATATCCCCTGATTTCCTGAATCTTTTATTTTCCTGAAGAAGATTTTGCTACAATTAAAATCTCAAATCTCGATTTTCCCTTTCAAGATATCTAATTTGCATCAACATCTGGTTAAGACGCACTTACAAGTATGGGATGTTTTTGTAGTATCTCTTAATCCATATTGAACACTCATCATAATATAAAGGTTCTAGATCAGGGAGGGGTTACTTGTAGTCTGAATCTGGTTTTTTTTTTCTATGCCATAACTTGAGAAAGACGCATCTGTAGGTATAGAACATTGGCATAATAAATATGTGCCCACGACCGACAGCCACTACAATTCTTAGGACCTGAAATATGTTTTAGGATACTGGTTATTCTTATCAGAGGGGTTTTTATTCCTCGGGGTAGGGCCAATAACTGATGGGTTTTCAGATCCACAGAAAGAAGAGGGGGAAAGGATTTCCTCAAACAAAACATATTTTCTGAGAAGTTGAGATTTATAAAACTAGGCATATCTATGAAGTCAGTTTGTTTCTAAAGAAATTATCCGCGTGGAAGGTAAATGACCCTGTTTCAGAAATGGGGTTTTAACGGTTTGGCCAAATTCATAACTGTTTGCTCATAATTCATCCCGAAAAATCATGTCTCTGTTATACAATTATGGGTTTGAACTCTGTTATATTATCACGAGTATGTAAAACCTCAGGGCCATTTGGTTATGCACTACTACAAGAGCCATAGTTTTAAAGGTAAACCAAAAGGAAAAACAAAATTATTCATGAAGGGCTAAACATTGTGACATCAGTAGATCAAAACAATATACAACAGATGAGGTTGGGTAAACGTACCTGATGTCAAGCACAAATTCGAAGTTTTTGGAGTATTCTCCCATTATCTCCCACTCCAAGAACTGATTATTTCCTGTAAGCAAGATTCCATGGAGATCGAACAGTAAGAAACCCATGTAACCCTCACAACTTGCCACGAACTAACAACCCAATTTTGAGGATATTAACACACACAGTGTAATGATTCATTTTGATGGTGGACAGGTTAGGGTATAGGAGGTTTTCATCATTAACCATTAAATTGTGATATGACATATGTAAGGGTTGAAGGGTCATATAAAAAGGTTAAGGGAGGTGAATTTTAAACCTTGTCTCCAATTCATTTGTTAAACATATTAAACAAGGTTTCAATGCATACATGAACCCATGGATTCTTTTAAACAAAAAAACCCATACCATTTTTAAGTTTGAGCTAAGTTCCTAGGAGGAGGCCCATACTTGCTCTAACGATATAATTCATGGTCCTTTAATTAGTAACAAGTCTTCCATCTAGATATAGACTAATTGAAGAAGGAAAACACAAGTTACAGACTAATACAAAGGGAAAAGATTTCAAGATTTCGGTTGAATGTTTGCACAAGATAAAGGTCTTAATTTCATGCTCTGCAGTCATGAAATTGAAAAGCAAAAGAAATCAACAAATCATACGATCATGTTCTCGTAATAATAAAATCCAAATTCAACAATCACAACTTCACAAAAGAGACCCAATCAATCTGATGCAAATATATATGTTGGACAACAAGTTTAAGAAGTGATTTTGTGTTTCAAAGGTCAATGAAAAAAAAATGCTATTTGAGCAGCCAACCAATGGCGATTCACTGGGCGAAGCAATTATCTATGAACTGTCAAACTTTCATCTCAAGGAAAAATAACAAGACTTGTAGATGCTTTTTAAGATGGTTTCAAACAAATTCCCTTTCAGATCACACAATATTAAGATTAGCTCATATTTATGAAAGAGCACCACGATTATAATCAGAAATAAAAAATAAATTATTTTACAAAGGACTATAGCCTGAAAGTGTGTTTTTATCAAAGGGTAACGATGTTTATAAAAATGACTTCAATACCGTTGACAAAGCCACTACTGCCAGCAGGAATTTATAGCCTCAACAGGGATGTCATTTAACCCACTCAAGTACTTTAATCCCATCTAATAATTGTCTATTCATGATATATACTCCCGTATAAAGTTGAATTATAAGCACATACCTGCAATCTCTTGAACCCAACATTGCTTCGCTGCCAACAGGGCTGTTCAGTACCCCAACAAAGTTGCCTTGGTATCATGCATGTATTTACCCACTGTCAGCAGACCTGTTTAGTACCCCAATGGGTTTACACAAATTTCCCACACTTAAGTGTTTTCAACCATCTAACATCATTTATAATGATATAATTTAGATATTTTTTAAATGACAAAGAGAGCGGGGTGATACTAGAGGTTGATTACAAGACATACATATTTATTTTCTTTCAGTACTGGAAGTTTTATTATGGTTTAGATATTTTAGATTTCAATTAAGAAATCATCTAGAGAATGGGGAAGCGCTTAAAAGTGATATTTTAAGAATAGGGACAGAGTAAAAAGTCTAAAGATCATCGTAATTCCCAAAGATATCAACATTTTTCAGGGGTAATACTTTGAAAAAGATCGTTTAAGATTTCATAGTACTCAACTGACTTACAAATCAATTATCTGAGTTGAACCTTAACATCAGAAACTATTTGAACTGTTTCAAATTGTTTTTTTTTTTTAAACACAAGTATTAAAATGAATGCTTCCTTTGACAATCGCTCTTTGATCATAAATATATTGATTCAAAAAGAAAAACAAGAAGAAAATTCAATCAAAACAATCAAAGAAAAAAAAAAAAAAAACACAACAAACCAAATCAAATTTTATTAATGAGATTCAAAATCAGGAGTACATCAAAATAAACAAAAAAAGCACAAAAAATAATTTGACCAAAAGCAAAACCAGGCCAACCTCTCATAGAGTATGAGGATCAAAAGGAAGAACTAAAAATTTCAAAGTTTTACGTACATGCAGGTTCTTTTCTTAAGATAGTGATGCATGATACACCATTTTGACCAAACTTATTATTAAAAGTCACAGAAAAATCCTTAACCAGGATGAGTTTGATTACGTGCAATGGTAAGCTATGTTTGTTAGGGTAAATATAATGTGAATTAAATATCAAATCCTCTTTATCAATGCTTCATAATATCTGAAATCATTGCATGATGTTGCCAAGTCTTGAAAAATAAAAATTTAATCAAGACAATTGCGAAAAGGAAAAAGAAAGGAATTGAAAGAAAACTTCCCTGACAACATTTAGACGATGGTTCTGTTTGCATAGCCACATTCCTTCATAAGTGCATTATTCAAAGGAAAAAATGAAAAGCAAAGAAAACCCCCAAAAGAATCTATTCCTACACCTACTCTAACTTCTACATAGATCAAAACACTAAGAAAAATCATATTTCCAGTGCATCCACAAGAGAATCTTCAATATTGCAAGGCATAGAAATTTGAAAATCAGAATAAAAGAATGTAGTATTTGCAGATATGAAATAAATATGTCATGCTTACCTCCTATATATCCAGTTAAAAAAAAAAAATGACCTTACCATTCTTTTGAAACTTCTTGATGTATGAACCCTCCAGCCATTCTACAATCTTGTCGTGATATGGGTCATAATGGCATGGAAGAATGTAAGTAAGTTTGGAAAACTTGTCAATATTATGGGGACCTGACATAACCATCGGCCAAGGCTGTAGTGCCCCATCCTCCTAATAATTCTTCAAGTGTTCATCATTTTTTTTAAATGGAGGACCTAAAAAAATCATGTCATGCTTACCTCCAAGATATTTAGGTAGAACCAAAGAAAGCACAACTTTATCTTTGTTATGGAGATTTTTTAGATATGAATCCTCAATCCATTCTAAGATCCTATCACAAAATTTAGAATGCAAGCTATGACTTTGATGAACTAGATATGTCAATGGGGAACACATCATAATAGGATTCATGACATCAATTAGATCACTGGTTTGAACACTTCCTTTGATGATATGGATCATTCCAAAATGTGAAACATAATCATCAAAATTTGAACTAATCAAGGAATGAATATGCAACGTAGAATATTTGATCTCCATAAGAATGAGTGCATTGTCTTTTTCAAAAATAAATCGTGTAAAATCATCTTGCAACATGTATTTTTTTCCATGCGAGTGATGAAAGTGAAAGAGTGTCAAATTCGACTTCATAAATGTTATGTTTGGAATTAATTTTACCAAATTTTGGCATATTGAAAAGATCTGATTGTGATGGAAAATAGTAAGATATTGTGGGTAAAGTATCATGTCCAACAGACTCTAAGAAGAGATAGTTATATAAAGAGTAAAAGGAAACATAAATGAGCACATGAAAAGAATTTCTTGAGCTATGATATTTAACAATGGTATTCTCAAGACATTTCTCTTCACTTTCTTTAAAACTTTCACTCTATTTTGGTTATAAATCCTTCAACATAATATGATCATCTAAATTTGCCTCATGTATGATAAACAATTCAAAACTTCCATGAAAAACATCTAATCTTTCCTGTGGATAAAGTATGATTTGTGGATGACGGTTTAAGGTTTCTTCTTCAAATTGCAGATTTACATCTCTAATCAGTTTCATAGGTTTAAGATCATTTTCATCACCTAAGTGTTCTTCAATAACTGAATTTAAGTACTGATTAGAGAAAGAGTTAGAAGAATATGGACATTCACCTTGACCCAACATCAAATCTTCTTCCACGATGGTCGAGGACTGAATATAAAATGATTCAGATGAAAACCCAGTTTGATTGTCAGTGAGAACCTTTTCAATAGATTCTACCTCCCTTGCTTGTTCAAAATTTTCGGATGGATTCCTCTCATCTTGCAAACACAATTCTTCTTGCAATTGAGTGATAGGATTTGTAATTGATTCATCATTTGCGATCGAAAATGGTTGGATGGAAATGGCACAAACATCAGAGAGGAGATTTAGTACAAATGACATGTCACCAAGTCGAAACTTACAGAGAACATGATGGATGTTTGTTAAAAATATTGTTGTGTTGCTTATATTAGTATAATTCACACATTAATTATCAATCCAAAATTCATAATCAACAGAGTTACAAGACACCAGTAAGAGAGGTAATTCTAATGTCACGAGTATAGAACTAATCCAGATGATGCATGTTGGGAATAAAGAAAACTGTCAAACTAAAACACACTTTGGTTGTCTTTCACAGAGGGGCTATCTACTCCATTGTGGCACATGCAAGTATGAGATGTAGTCCTTTGATAGATCAACTCTGTTATTTGAACCAGAAAGCTAATTATGCAATCACACTCTAAAAAGGAAATCACACATCAATCATCAAGGCATAGCATGGGTAGTTCAGTAGATAGTATATTGGGTATGTCGTGGCTCATAGTAATCTATTGTGAAATTCACTAGTTCTTTTCCAGTATGTTTGACTATTTCTTCCAACGTTTATGTTCACTAAGAGAAATCAAATTCAGAAAAATAGAAATAGGGCATATGCAAAAATAGAGTAAGTAAAGATCTTAAGAAATTATATGATCAAAATCCTAAAATGAACTATACTGCTAACATATGAAACTGTTAGAGACGATGAATTAAGTTGAGAAATCAAAACTACAACTAGTCTAACAATTACACTATCGAAATAAATTGCTAACACTAATCTACAAGAATGCTGACCTCTGTTGGACAGTGGGCCCTTACCACTTCAACAGGTCAGCGATTGGAGTCTACAGTAAGTTGGTTTTCAATCAACACATCACTCTTACTTGGATCTCAAAACATGAAATTAGATTATGCTAACAGCTCAATTCACATCCATTCATTATGACTCAATAATCAAGACATGGAAATAAATGAAATTCTTCTATTATACTCAAACCCAAGATATGTTCTACAATATGCGATATTGCTCTGACATACTGTGCTATCTATCTCCTCATGCTCTCCAACCACCACCCTTTCCACGACTATTTAAACAGTCTCAGTCGTGAAACACAAGGAGGTGAAATATTCAGCATATCAACAATTGTCAAATTTACACACTCGGTTACATATTTTAAGCTTCATCCTCATGACACTGAGTGCATGAGGATGAAGAAATAATCAAACTAGATTAATATAGTCTTTCTAGAAACTTTGATGATCTAATAAACAACCAACAAATATCTCAGGCACGATCTGGAGCTTAACTTGGCATAATTTGTTTCCTCTACTGGTACCGGATCATAATAGGTGAGACACGGTGGATAGTACTAGATCCAAACAACACACAATTGGTTGGTACCAGACTAAAACAGGTTGTGGGCGTTGGTACCAGATCGTGACAGTGAGTGATCTACGAGTACCAGATCTAAACAGGAGGCGCTCTTGGTATCGAATTCGCATAGAAGGCATAACAAAAGTACGAGATCGCTTGGCTGACATAGGAGTGTCAGACTTGTCCAAAGGTCAAAGGCTACATATATCAATTTCAACATTATCACATGAAATATTTAATATCCTAGCTTGATAAACCACAAAATACATGAATTCAAATATACTTTACCTCATGACCTTATAAGTGACTGGAGATAGTGTTCTTTGTCATTTATCCAAGCTTAAGTAGGAAAAAAAGGTGTAAATGAGGAGTATAATATGGTGATGGGGATGTCAATTTAGAGGCTCAACATTCCCCCATGCCAAAATCATTCCATATCCTCATGCAACTGAAACATACTCAAAATTTTACAAAACTTGAGACTCCATTCTCTTTAATCCTATGGATCAATTATGTTGACAGTTGAGGCTTCTTCCTTCAACTCCCTTTTTATGACCCTAGTGTATTGTAAGACTCTTAGTACCTTTTTGAGATTATTATAAGTCTCTTCATGGTCATCTGGGAGTTGTTGGTTGGTTGCCTTCAGTTGTTCATTTTCCTTCTTGATATACCTATCCAATAGTTGGTATTCCTTCACCTCTTGTTTTAGTTCCTGGTTTTGTTTTTGTACCTACTCAATCTTCTTCCTCATTTGTTATTTTGTTAAGGTCTTCATTGAATCCATTGTTTCCAAATGGATGTGTTCTCTTTCTTCCACTTCCTCTCTCATCCCACATAAAGTAATAGTAACTTGATCCTCAACTAAGCTAGGGATGCCATCCTAGACTGGTAGATCTAGAGGAGAGGAGGTAAAATCTACTGGGTCTTCATGTGAAAGAGGATTGACAACTACTTTTCCTTTCTTTGTCATGCTCCTTGTGGTTCTCTTAGAAGGAGGTGATGGATTAGTCTTCTCATAAGTGCTAAAAAGTTTTCTCTTCCTCTTTTCTATCTGTGGAATGGTTACAGGAGGTTGTTCTATAGGTTTTTCACCGTTATACTTTGAGATACTCTTGTCTTTCCTTAAGGGATTTGATTTATGACCCTTCTCCTCAAGTACTACTACTGAAATCTCTTCTACTAATTTGGATTTATCTTTCAATTATTGAATTTTAAAAGCCTTATTAACTGAGGAAGAGGGCCCTACTTATTTACTTGAAGATTCATGAGTTTTTCGGTCTTTTCTCATCCTAGCTTTATCTTTTTGGCTTGCTGCTTTGGAGGATGATGGAGCTACCTTGTATTTCTTACCCTTTTTCTTGTTAGGTTCCTCATCTTCATCTGGAGCAAGGCGGGCTTCCTCTATAGGTTCATTTTTTGTGGAAAAGTGTTGAGTGATGAGGGTTTTCCAACTAAACCTTTGCTTCCTGATTTCATGTATAACTAACATTCTGATAAGACCATGATGATAAATACTAGTCTTCTTAGTTTTAAGTAAGGATTTAACACCTCTCACCATCTTATTCAGGCTCATCCATAAAAAGTATGGAAATTCAATCTCAGGACCTCCTTCAAAGTGCAACAAAAGCCTAAGGCGATATAGGAAAGTTACAACATACATGCCTTCACACGTAAGGAATCGTTGGAGGCTGACAAGCATTGGATGATATTTCTCCTTAATATAGTTTCTAGAAATCCCCTTTTTCCAATCAAGGTGTTGATGGTCTTCTTTCAGAAATATTTGGCACATTTCCTTATTGATTCCTACTCCTTTGAAATACTTGTCTCCTCTGCTAGGAAATATCATGGAATCCCTTAGATTTGCTTCATTGATTGTTAGCTGCAGGTTACCTATGTGCACGATTTCTCCATCATAACTTTGGGTGAATGCATGAGATACTCTCATGACAGCTCATGAATTTTTCTAAAAACGGGATCCAACCCGCTTTGGTATACTTATCTCTACACATATGGAACTCCTCGATCTCCCTATAAACCTGGAAGACTGGTTCATGCCTACTCAAAACCATCCTTATAAACTATGAATGTAAACCGGGCTGTGGGCGTAAGAGTTTGGTACCAGATACCACAGAGAAGAGATGTCAGGTAAAATAGTAGGCTCTGTAATGGGAAAAAGATGGGTAATGGCAGGGAAAACAGGAATGAACAGAGTGATGGCATCAATAATTTGAAAGGAGGGTTTAATTAAAATGTTGCAAAGGAAATTGAGATGTGATGAGGCTCATATGGATGGCTTCACCACCCAGATAATCCATTTCATTCATGCTCGTTAGTACAACGATGGGAACGGGATGTTTGGTAGCAGTCACGATGATAATTAAAACATCATTGTCATTTGGGATAGGCAATTGGACCTTCAAGTGATGAATTTGATGTTGAATCATGCAACATGATATGAGGTAGATTTGTGATTACTAAGGGTAAAGAACATTCTTGGTTTAGAGTCATGGTTTATCATTACTGGGCACACTCATTTCAGTTCATATCTACATTCAATAAAATTTGATGTGATTTTTCCCTCAATGTCTTTTCGAGTGCTTATGTGATGAGGAAGTTAATTAGGGTTGAGCATATGGGTATAAAGGAAGTAAAATATTAGTTAAGTGCATGGTTTTAACAATAAGGTCATAAGATCTAGTATACAATTTCATCCCTATTGTAGTTTTATAAGAAAAGGAAAATAAACAATACTGTGTTACCTTTGCTTTTACCATTGCATAACCAATACCCATATGATATTCATGATCGGAAGTATATGCAACTGCCTTTGTATTTGAATCTTGCAGATGATCAGAGTTCATCTTTTAGGTTAGCGTTTTCTAGAGGATTAGTACTGGAATTTCATGTACCTCATGAAACTTCTTTATTCTATGCTTGTTTTTGAATTTCTTCCTTTTTGTCTGGTTCTGGAGATTTTTAAGGTGAACATGTTGGTATCTGAATATGAGATGTGAGTCTAGAAAATATTCTTGAAATAGGCTCTTTGACCCTCCCCCATGCTAAAGGTGTTGCATATCCTTATGCAAAAAGATCTAACACACTGTATCACAATGAAAGAAAATTGATAAGAGAAGAGAAATTAAATCAAATTCCAAAAGTACATATGTCACCTAGCATATGATCTCATGCCTTATTTGTTGTTAAAATGAAATTGCTTTTCTTCTGATGAATTATTGACAAGAACAACATTCAACAATGAAAACAGGGAGGTTTGTGTATTTTTCCATAAGAGCAGATCCAACCTAACTTGCTTCAGATATTTCCTATCATTAGATATTATGGATAAATTTCATAGTATAAGTAGATTAGACTCCCTAGTCAGGGTCCCACTCTTAAGAAGTTTCCTTCTTAGGTAATGTAGGATTTAGATGTCAGACTGGTAGAGTTGACTTAGGGTAATTCTCAAATGGACATTTGCTTGTAGTATTCATTTTGTTTGTTAATCTAGAATTTGTATATTATAAATGACAAAAGTGACATTTTCTTGTAGTATTCAATTTTTTTTTAAATGACAAAAGGGAATTTTTCAATCAAACAAGTATAAATGAGACATTTCTCAAACCAGAACCCATTGCTAGCAAGCTTGTCCAGTACTCTAGTGGGGTATTTGTGTTATTTTGTGAGAGAAATACCTTCCCTAAGAAGAATGCCCCATTGCCAATAGGCATGTTCAGTACCCTGATGGGTTTGCCTAGTCATACCACATACCGGTACCCGCTGCCAGCATACCTGTTCAGTATCCCAATGGGTTAGTCTCTTAAACCCTTTTTCTATCAGAGGCTTCGTGTCCCATGGTCACCTATTTTAGTTTTTGTTAAAGAGTGCTTTTGCACAGGTGACAGGGGGAGGCTCATCTGAAAACCCTTTTACAGGCTGGGATGGTATTGGGTTAGAAGATATACTCTCTTATTTGAATGTCTTTAAATATTTATTTTAAGGAAAAATAAAATCATGTATGTATGCTATTCCTTTAGAATATTCCATATGTATGGTATGTCTGAGTTTTTCCATAAGAGAATTACCTAAAGTTACCTTAGGGTATTGATGCATCCTCTTCCATAATTTTTTCCTAGTGTGCCCATGACAAAGAGTGTTCATATACTCATATGCTACTCTTTAGTAAATATAGTCCAATGATTATTGTTGAAGGCTAGTTAGGGTGAAATAGTTACTTGTAGGATAATATTTTTAATCCCTTTAATCATGTTGAAGTACTGATGTTGTTTGTAATGGACTTTTTGATGAAGGAAACCTCTAAACTTTAAATCAGGTTAAGCATGGTTCCTTATCAAACAACATAGGCAAAAGAAATTATATCTTCTCTGTCAAGCAACAGAACCAAAAGAAATTACATCTTCTTTAGCAAGCAACTGAACCAAAATAAATTAAAATACTTCCCTTAAGTCAGCAACTGAACCAAAGAAAATTATTGCTTCATAAAAGATTCCATTTGATGCTGCAGTCAACTACTTGGTTCCAGCTTAAGTGGTTACTGCAAGGCTTCACACCTCATATTAATTGACATCAGATGTTGAAATAGGCATAACATTCTTTGTCAATTAGAAAATAGCTAATATGTCTTGATAGTGCTAGATAAGGACAATCTTCTGGTACCGGATCAACATAGGATTGATGGTACCAGACCAAAACATAGTTTCTGGTACCTGATTAGCACTGCTGGTACCAGACCATAACAAAGTATTGTTGATGCTTAAAAAAAATGATGTTTCAACAAGTTCGTGAAAGATCAAAGAAATTACATAAATCTTCTAACAAAAACAAAATGTGAAAGTAAAACAAAGGAGGTAAGAATCCATTGTTACCTTCATCTTATTAACAAAACACAACCCACACACCTATTTACAATTTTTTTAAAATCAATCAATCAATCAATGTGGATCAGTAGGAAGATCTCCCTTACTGATCACCTACATATCTGAATTTTGTAGCACACATGTTATAAATTCCTCTTTTGAAAAGGGTTTGTTGTAAATTCTCAACCGGTGACCATTCATGAGTAGGGGTGGCTGATGTTCGTCAATTTTTTTTATCCTGATTGAACCATTATCATAGACAATTTCAATCTTGTAAGGTCCCAACCAATGAGTAGTTAACTTACCTTTGAAGTTCTTGAACATGTTGCATTAAGCCCTAATATTGGCTCATTACCTCTTAATTTGGGCATATTATATTAGTAAGTTATTTTATTTATGTTGGCTTTACGCCATTAGTTGTAGTTATACTTCCTAGTCTCCTATATATACCAAGGAGACATTTTCATTTTGAATCATCTTGTACTTGAACATTTAAGTGGGGTAAAAGGAGGTTGCCCCCTTGAAGAGGCTTATTATCTAAAATTATCTCTTTTTCAAGGTGTTGAGTACTTTTTCTGAGGTTTTTCTATGCTATATTGATGTTTGGTTCTTAACATATGGTATCAGAGCTCAAGGTCTTGGGGTTTCGCTACTGCATATGAGACACCTTGGAATTTTAACTATAACTATTTTTATACAATGTTTCAGAAGTAACGGCTTGGAGGATATTTAGCAGATGGACCAAGGTATGTTGGGTTCAAAATTCAGCTCCTGAGGCCTTATACTTTCGTAGATACAACCTGTACACAATAGGATTTTAGAATCATCCTGAACTGAATCATTGCATAATTTTCACTATAAAACATTTTCTGTAACGTTTTAGACCATGCAATCTAGAGGCTATTTACAGAAATTAAAAAGGTATCTGTGGTAAAATTTCCAGCTTCTGGGTCATCTTAAATTTGTAGATACACCTTATGTAAGATAGGGTATCTGACTAGTCCTCTTGACTAGTCTCAAGAAGGTGTTCCAGGTAAAAAAAATCATAACTTCTTCCTAGAGTATCCAAATTACATGGGACTGGTTTCATTGGATCATGGACAGTCTTTAGTATTTCTGGTGTGAGTTTCAGAATTTAATATCAATTATTTTTGGCGGGGCACGCTATACAAGTGAGATCTCCTGGAAAGGACAAAAATCAGCAAGTTGTGGGGAAGTTACTGTAAATTCCACTTGGCACATCCAATTTTGATTAGACCTATGGCATTGCAGAGAAGAAATATCAAAGAACTACATAAAATAAATTTTCATACCCATAAGGGCCGAAACTTGGGAGATACAATAGAAGAAATATTGTCT
>JASDQU010880545.1:6896-18011 GCA_032191745.1 Picea mariana
GTTCAATTAAACTGGAATCGTCATCATTGAAATTTAAATTTGAGTATTAAAAGTTACATTTGTTTAAAAATATATGGAGTTTTCTCTCTCATCATAAAGGTATATGAAGGTTTCATATCTTTTAAAGCACGATAGCTCTCCTAGACACTGCTGAAGCAGCAGTGAACTTATTCTATCGACCAATATAAAATGCCCAATATATTCCACAAGAAACTGTCAGATAGCAGGGATGAATGGGTCTCTGATGTCATAAATGATGTGATGCTGGGCTTTGTTACTATAGCGATGATGGATTTCAGTTTAAAATCTCAGAGAATGAAAGCATGCCATTCAAAATCTGTAGCTATTAGAGTTTACAGGAAATAAAAGTAGAGAATTTGCATCCTTATTTTGATATTATTTTTTATCTCAAGTGTCTTTTTCCTTATATTGTGTTGGAAATATTAAGTGAGACATTACAAGGAGAAGTGTTAGCAAGAGCTTATTTAATGAGTTAATCTTTATCTTTTTAGAGTCATATTGTGGCCTTAATTGTTTGAGTCAGTTTTACTTCTACACGAAGTCTTATTATTAATCTATATATGTTTAAGTTTCTAAGCAATCGATATAGATATAAAAACAAAGAGAAGAGTCGATGCTTAACAAGCAACAACAAGCTGTATAGTCGGAGAACTCTCAGAGCACACTCTGTGTGTTTGAAAGTTTGTAGAAGTTGTTGGAGCCGAAGCTCGACATAGTTGATGTACATTGTAATAGCCCTCAATGCCAAAGTTCTTAATATATTTAGTTATCTGTGTATTGATGTAATTCTAAGTTATGTAGTGTTCAAATATTCTGAAAATATCTTCTCTTTGTTTCTGCTCAAGCTTAAGTTCATAGCTTATGAGTTAAAGATTAGCACAATACAAAGAAATTGTTTTCTTAAGTGTTTTATCATAGCGCGGAGTATATTGTGTAGTCTGTGAGCTACATGGTAAGTCCTAAGAGTTCAGTGATGAAGAATTCCACTACGCAGTATTTTGTAACTATGTTGCATAGAGTTTGTCTGTGCACTGTAGATACGAGATCTACTATCAGAGTAGGTTGATCAAAGCATGTTTATCATAGTAAGTTTCAAATAACAACATCTCAGTTGTAAAGTGAAATCATGGTTTCTACTTCAAATCTGCAACGTCCAGCTTTTACAGGAAAAAATTATGAGTTATGGTCCTTGACCATGAAGGATTTATTTCAGGGTCAAGATGTATGAGAGATAGTCGATAATGGATATGTTGAACCAACATATAGGAAACATATAATGGACTCACACAAGCTTAGAATGATGCTTTGAAAGATCAAAGGAAGAAGGATGGAAAGACAATGTCTTACATATATCAAGCCATGCATGAGATCATACTTCCAAGAGTTGCATCAGAAAGGAAATCCAAGGAAGCATGAGATATATTACAAACTTCTTATGAAGTTATGGGCAAAGCAAGACTTCAAAACTACAAATTCTTAGAAGAGATTTTGAAATTCTGTCAATGGATGAATTAGATTCAGTAGATTCATTTTACACCCATGTTATTTGTCGATAAATCAGATTAAGTCTCATGGAGAAACCATAGAGGATAAAAAGGTTGTTGAGAAAGTACTTAAGAGTCTTCCTTCTAAATTTGATACCCTTGTTGTGACTGTGGAAGAGAGAAAAGACTTGAGCAGTTTAGTCTAGATGAACTGCAAGATTCCCTCATTAATCATAAACATCAATTAAATAGGTCAATATATATCATTAGAGAATGCATTTTTCATGCAGTCATCTATAAGCCGTGGAAGAGGAAGGGGGAGAGCAAACTCTAGAGGAAGAGGAAGAAGTTTTGTTAGAGGTGGAACGAGTAACAGTCCTGGAAACACTGGAGGAAGAGGTCAAAATCAAAATAACACTTAGCCAAGTAATCAGAGACCTGATAAATCAAATATTCAGTGTCATTACTGTAAAAATTATGGAAATTATGCATATGAATACAGGAAGAGGTAGTATAACCATAAAAAACATGGTGAAGATCAATCAAATAACGAAAATACTCCC
Organism: Picea mariana; assembly: GCA_032191745.1. Lineage (NCBI taxonomy): Eukaryota > Viridiplantae > Streptophyta > Pinopsida > Pinales > Pinaceae > Picea > Picea mariana. Next base: position 8,965 of record JASDQU010880545.1, read on the forward strand.
TCGAGTCCTATGTTTATGTTGTGCGCTAAAGAAATTCCTATAGTCTCACTAATTGAATCTAATGTTGCTCAAGAAATTCCATGTGACATATGATATTTAGATTGAGTTTGTAGTAATCATGTGAGAGGAAACCTAGAACTATTTTCTATTTTGGATAAGTCAATGCAAAGTAAAGTTACACTTGGAACAGATATCCAAGTCATTGTCTTAGGCAAAGGTAATGTTAACATTCTAACTAAGCAGGTGGAGAAAAAAATTATGCCTCATGTATATTATGCTTCTAGCCTAAAACATAATTTGATGAGCAGAGGACAATTTTTACAGAAAGAATATAGAATATACATGGAAGATAATCATTGTGTGATTTATGATAGATATCCAAGCAACAAGCTTATTGCAAGAATTCAGATGACAAGCAACAAAATGTTTCCATTGAAATTAAAGCCAACAATAAAGAGAAAAACAACACAATCTTTTGGTGAAGAAAAAGAAGTGCAATCAGACACTCCATTTAAAGGAGAAAGTGAAAAAAATAGTTTGCACAATTCTAAGAAAGAAGAAAATGGCGCAGAGTTTCAGGAAACATTCGAATCTTTTGGGGTTTGAAGTTGTTACATACAAAGGATATGGTGAAAGGTTTTCCATTGATTGAAAAAATAGAAAGAATATGCGAAGACTGCATCTTTGGAAAGCAACATAGAGAGTCATTTCTAGTTGGCAAGTCATATAGGGCAAAATCTCCACTTGAAATTCTACATTCATATATTTGTGGACCAATGTAAACACCATATATAGGAGGTAGTACATATTTTATAACATTCATTGATGATTTCCCAAGAAAAACATGGATTTATTTCCTAAAACATAAATCTGAGGCATTGGGTTGTTTTTAGTAGTTCAAATCACTTGTGGAGAGGTAGAGTGATTATTAAATCAAAGCTATAAGAACTAATAAAGGCAGTGAATATGTTTCGATAGAGTTTGAGAAATTTTGTAAAGATCATGGCATTTACAAGCAATTCACTATGCGATATACACAATAGCATAATGATGTTGCAGAGAGGAAGAATTGAACCATCATGGGAATGGCGCGTAGTATATTGGCAGCCAAACATTTGTCAAATCATAATTGGGTTGAGGTAGTAGAAACTGCAGTATACATCATGAACATATGTCTGACAAAGAGTGTGAGAAAAAAAGTTCCTTAAGAATCCTCGATAGGAATGAAGCATAATGTGGCGCACTTAAAAGTTTTTGGGTGTGTCAAATATGCACATGTTTTAGATTAGCTGAGAAAGAAGTTGGATAACAAAAGACATAAATGTAATTTTTGTGGATATTCTGAAGATACAAAAGCATACAAACTATATGATCCTATTGCAAGGAAAGTCATAATCAATCGTTATGTTCAATTTGTGGAGAATGAAACATGGGATGGAAGCATAGAAAGGACAGTCATAACTATTGATACTATGGCACATGATGATGCAGAAGATGAAGTGGTTCAAACACCATGTATAAGTCAATGCATAGTTCCTTCTACTCCTGGAACTACGACAGAAATCCCAGCACAAACTACTCCAGAGAAATCTGCAGGTGCACAGTCCACACCTAGAGTGCAACAAACTGAAACAAGAAGTCCAAGTAGTTCTACATCTCCAGATCCACATTACCATGTTTGTTACAAAGGAAGACAAGAAGTCTGTGTGACATCTGTAATATTGACACAACAAACTCATTTTCAGTTTTTGCTCTATTTTCAAAAATAAATGATCCGTTAGCCTTTGAAGAGGCTGTCAAAGATGATGTATGGGCACAAGCCATGGATGAAGAAATTAAATGAATAGAAAATAATCAGACATGGAAATTGGTAGATGTACTTGAATACAAGGATGTGATAAGTGTGAAGTGGATTTATAAATCCACGCAATATGAAGATGGTAATCTGCAGAAGTACAAGGAAAGGTTAGTTACAAGAGGTTTTACACAACAATGTGGAATTGATTTCAATGAAACATTTGCACCAGTTGCGCGCATGGACACAGTAAAAATTGTATTGACCATTGTTGCACAGAACAAATGGCCTATTTATTAGATGGATGTAAAGCCAACATTCTTGAATAAACATTTAGTAGAAGAAGTATATGTGGAACAAATACAAGGCTATGATATTCCAGGACAAGAAAACAAAGTATACAAATTGAATAAGGCACTCTATGGGTTAAATCAAGATCCAAGAGCTTGGTACAATCGAATAGATTCCTATCTCACTCATAATGGATTTTAAAGAAGTGAATGTGAGCCAACGCTATATAGCAAAGAAAATCAACAAAGTAACATGTTAGTTATTTGCTTCTATGTAGATGATTTGATTTTTATAGGTAATTTTGGCATAGAAGAATTTAAGTTAGTAATGATGGATGAGTTTGAAATGAGTGATTTGAGGATTATGAGATAAGGTATTGAAGTTTACTAGTACAAAGTTGGTATATTTATTTCACAATCTAAATATGCCCATGAAATCTTGAAAAGATTCAATATGATAAATTCCAAAGCAGTCCCAACACTTGTCATGACAGGATTGAAGTTAAGCAAGGAAGATGAAGGGTTCAAGGTGCATGCCATACTATTTAAAATGTTTGTAGGAAATCTTATGTATCTAACAACAACAAGGCCTTATATTATGTATGGAGTGAGCCTGATTTCAACGTTCATGGAAACTCCAAAAGAATCCCATTGGAAAGCAAGAAAGATAATTATGAGATATGTGAATGGAACAAAAGACTTTGGCATTAAGTATTCTACTTCATAATATTTTAGACTTATTGGATACACTGACAGTGATTGTGGAGGAAGTATAGATGACAATAAAAGTACCTTTGGGTAAACATTTCATTTTGGAATAGGTATAGTGTCATGGGAATCAAGGAAGCATCCCATTGTGACTTTTTCTTCAGCAAAAAAAGAGTACATCCCAATGACAAGCCCAACTTGTCAAGCAATTTGGATGAGAAGAATATTAAAATATTTGTTGCAGGAACAACATGACCCAACTATAATATTTTACGACAACAATTCAACCATCATGCTATCCAAGAATCATTTATTTCATAAGAAAACCAAGAACATTGATACAAGGTATCATTTTATTAAAGAATTGGTGAATAACAAATAAATGTTTTTTAGAGTTTTGTTGGTCTAAAGAAAAAGTCACAAATATATTTACAAAAGCTTTAGAAAGGGATGAATTTCAGAAACTACGCAATTGTCTAGGAGTTGGCGCAGTTGTAGATATTTGGAAGTTCATGTTAATATGAAGTTCTGATTTAAATTTTGTATTTTGTAAACTCACCTACTTATAATTAAGGGGGAGTGTTGGAAATATTAATTAAAAGTCGTCAGCTTCACTCTTACATTGACTCTGTCTCTCATGAAAGAAGAGATGCTAGTATGTTAGACACAACAAGGAGAATTGTTAGAAAGATCTTATTTAATGATCGATCTTTATATTTCATGAGCTATTTTATGGAGAATAGTGTCAGTCAAAATTTATTGTCGCCTTAATTGTTTGAGTCAGTTTTACTTCTACTTGTTAATCCCTATCGAAATACAGAGACGAGGTAGTCACTTTTAAATTTTGTTCATACTTGTTAATCCCTATCTCTTTTCTATTTGAGTTCTATTTCAAGTTGTTTTAAGCACATGTCATTTTATTTTATTAGATTTTAATTATTTTATTGAAACTTTATCATTTTAAGGATGAAGATCAATGTGCTTGCCTCACTTAATTATGAGTAAGAATCAAAAAAGATATTGAATACAAATATAGAATGTGATGAAATGATGAGTAATTAGTTGGATCATGATCTCTCAAAGTGAAAAATCATTGGTTTTCTTTGTATTTGACTTGGTAATTAATTTGATGTGTCATTGCACACTTAAACAATTTATCATGTGAAACTTCTAGACTCAAGATATATGGAATGAAAATCAACGATAATAACTTAATTTCCAAGTGTAACAAATTATTAAATAAATTTGAATAGATGGAAATCATCCCCTTTCAATCTTGTAAAATATTCTACTTCAGTCATCTACAGATTGATAAACCATATATGAAGATAAGCTAAGGAAGTACAATCATATGGATATTTTTATTGGGGCTATGGATGATCACTAGCAACAAAGTAAGTTTTATGACACTCTGATGAGACTATGGATGGTCACTGGAAAAAGTGAAACACGTAAAGGATATGATATATAACCTTGGTGAAAAGATTTATGTCCCAAATATATTAGGCCCAATGATGGAAGCTAAACTTGGAACAATGATGTAGTTTTATGGAAATAAATCCCACCAATTTATTCATTGTTATGTAGGTCTAACTTTTGAATCCCTCATAGTGGAATATTTATTGGGACAAATACAACTTAATGTTAGAATATTGGTGGGAAATGAAAAATATCAAAATCACTAAACCATGAACTCAAAAATAAACAAATATCTAGTAAAGACTCATGGTTTCACCTAATGTGTACCCATTGGTTAAGTCCTCAATATCCCTACTTAGAACCCTACTTTTAAATTTAGATTAAAACCCATTATTAAGTGAATGTTTCTTTTCTTTTTCTTTACTCTTTCCAATTGGATGATAGTATCCTACTTGTTGCAATTGCTATAACTTAATTCTTATTTGATCTTTTTGTTATTTTCTCAATTACATAAATTATGAAAGTTGCATGAATAGATTGGTATTCCTTCAAAATTTTCTTTACATACATTCATCCCATCACATCCATTCTAATTGTGAATTCTATTTCATACCCTTTGAATTTAATGGACTCTTACCTGTTTATGGTTTTTAAAGTTGTTTTACCTCATTGGGTAGCTTAGCTTTTTATTGAGATAGGGGTAGAATGGACACTTTCCCTAGGAGTTGAGTTTGAAATGCTGATAAAATCACAAAGAGGGTCTCTATTTTTATTAAAAAGGTTTTCCCAGATGTTAGACAAGAGGAAAAAACCTAATTTGAGCAAATCACAAAGAGGGTCTCTATTTTTGTTAAAAAAAATGCCCTTCTATGTAAGTTTGGGTATGGATTGTGTTTTTCATTTTGAGTTTTGGTAAAAATGTGTTCATAGATATTTGGATATTGCAAACTCGATGAAACTGAAAGCCTCTCGATCTAGCATTCACAAGTTCACAAAGACGATAACATACATTTAAGACTTTTCTTCAAATCAAGAGATTGAAATATATTGTTTATGAAATGGATAGAGATGGCACTGAGCATGGATACGTGACCATTCATTAGAAAACCATGGCTATGCCATCATTCATTGGAAACCCCCACTTGATCTTTATGTGCTGCAAAAAATGCCCATCAATTTGTTGTAATTGTGATGATTTGTGGCTTCTTCAAGATTGACATCCAAGTTAGATCTTCACTAATATTAATAGCTTATCTAAAAAAAATTTGGATTTCTTAAAAGTTCTATCTAGCACATATTTTATTTATATCCCTAAAGTAAAACGTTTTCAGCATGAAATAAACCATCATAGGAACACACAATAAATTAATCTATGGAGGACCTTTTAAGAAATAGTCATGGGCACTTTTAATCATGCTCTAATGGTTATCACCAGAGACATTTCAAGATCTACATTGCTCACACACTTAGAATTATGAGAAAACATGTTGGTGAGGCTACTCTCACAATCTATTATTGAACGAGGACTAGTTACATCATTATATAGGAAACCATATCTACTTAGGCGGTTACAATAGATCACAAAAAAGTAGGATCTACATTAAATGAAGTAGAGTTCAACTACGTAACTACCTAATGTTCCATTATTTCCAAGTCTCCTCCTTAATGGAGAATGGATTGAATTCTACACCTAACCTCTGTAAACAACTCAAACTTAATCTTTCTAAAAGGCTTAGTGAAAATATCAGCAATATTTTCACAAGTATTACAATGCATAAGATCTATTTCATTGGACAACTACTTTTCTCTAATAAAATGAAACTGAGTATCAACATACTTTGTCTTTGCATGATAAATCAGATTATTCACAAGCTTTATTAAACTTCGATTATCACATTTGATCATTGTAGGTTCATTTTGTTCTTCTCCAATATCTTGAAGAAGTCTTCTCAACCAAGAAAATTCACATGAATTTATATTATGCTTCAGTAGAAGACAAAGATAAAGTAGGCTTCTTTTTACTGCTCCATGAAATAACCTCGGATCGAATGCCAAACACATATCCATTGGTTGATCTTCGATTATCCGGATTTCCAGCCCAATCATAATCTGAGTAACCTGTCAACTCAATATAAGATGCATCAATGTATTTAATACCATAATCAAGTGTTCCTTTTAGATATCTCAGTACTTCCTTTGTTGCATTCCAATGGATTTCTTGAGGTTTTTCCATAAACCGACTTAAAACACTCACCGAGTATGTAATATCAGGTTTGGTTGTGGTGAGATAATTCAAACTAGCCACCATATGTCTATACATAGTTCCATTCACCTCCTTCGAACCATCATCACAAAAAAGTTTCACTTCCTGCTGCATGGGAACAGTAGAAGATTTACACTAATCCATTTTAAATCTCTTAAGTACTTCTCTGACATACTTACTCTGACAAACAAAAGTTTGGCTTGCATTTCTCCAAACTTCAAGACATAGGCAGTAGTTTAACTCACCAAGATCTTTCATTTCAAAAACTTGTGACAATTGCTCCTTGATTTTATAAATTAATTTCCCTGCATTTCCTGTAATTATTAAATCATCAACATATAAGGAAATCAATACTATATACCCTTGCTCATCGAATTTGGTATACAGATTTTGATTACTCTTGCTCCTCATAAAACCCCGTTGAAGAAAGAAAGAGTCTATCTTCTCATACCATGACCTAGCTACCCTTTTTAGTCCATACAATGCTTTCTTTAACTTACACACTAAGTGTTCTTACCCGTGTTCCACAATCTCTTCAGGTTGACTAAGGTAAACCTCCTCCTTTAATTCACCATTCAAAAATTCAGATTTAACATCTAATTGGTGTAGCTTCCAATGATACTTTGTAGCTAAATCAATTAACAATATGAGAGTATTCAATTTAGCTACTAGTGCAAATGTTTCAGCATAATCAATACCTTTTGTTTGTGAATACCCCTTTGCAACCAATCTAGCCTTATATTTTTCTATACTACCATCTGATTTAAACTTGGGTTTGTATATCCATTTTCATCCAATGGGCTTCTTATGTTTAGGAAATTCAGTCAATTCCCAAGTATTATTTTTCATTATAGATTTATATTCTTCCTCCACTACATTTCTCCATTCATCATGTTCATTTGCTTCATTAAAAATCATGGGTTCTATGACATTTAAAATTCTACTCATTAGGGCATAGTCTTTATACCTCTCAGGGAGCTGAACGTGATGTGTAGATCTTATCAACTGATTATTTTCCTCCTGAATTTGTGAAGATATGTCTTCACCACTAGGTGAACTCTGACTGTTTGAAGTGTCCATGTCATTGTCACTAAGTCCTCCTCCTTGTTGTTGTTGTTGTTGCGGTTGCAGTTGTTGTTGCTCTTCTTTAAATCCTTCATCAAGAAGTTTATGCCATTCCTCATGATTGTTGTCATCATGATTTCCTTCTTCGTGCTCATAAAAAAGTACATCTCTACTCGCAAATACTTTGTGAGTAGAAGGATCAAACAATTTGTATGCTTTGAATTCAGAACAATACCCTATGAAAATACATTTAATGGCTTTAGCATCCAATTTTTTCCTATTCTCCTTTGGAATATGCGCAAAAGCCTTACATCCAAATACTTTCAAATTATGAACTACAGGTTTGGAACCATACAAGGCTTCGAAATGAGTAACATTATCAAGAGACCTTGTTGGACTTATCGTCTTTAAATAAACTACAGTATTTATGGCTTCAACCCAAAATGGATTTGAGAGATTCTTACCTTTCATCATATTGTGTGCACACTCTACTAGAATTCTAGTTTTCTTTTCAGCAACTTCATTCTGCTGTGGCGTGTGGGGTACTGTAAACTACTGTACTATTTCATGATCTTTGCAATATTTGATGAAGTCCACTGATTTATACTCTCCCCCTTGATCTGAACAGAGGATTTTGATGGATTTTCCTATCTTCTTTTCCACCATGGCTATGAATTCCTTAAAGTACTCGAAAACATCACTTTTTCTTCTAAGGAAATAAACCCATGTGTATCTCATGAAATCATCAATAAATAACAGAAAGTAAAATGCACCTCCTAAAGGCTTAGTTTGCATAGGCCTGCAAACATCAGTATGCACAAGATCTAACACATCTCTATTTTTCCTACCAGGATTAGAGGAGAATTCATTTGTGTGCATCTTTCCTGATGCACATCCATCACAAGCAACATTCTCATTCTTTAACATGGGAAGTCCTTCAACCATATTATGTTTATGTAATAACAATAAATCATGATGATTGATGTGGCCATACCTTTGATGCCAAAGACTCTTTGTTGGCATAGTTGTAGAAGTTAGTGTGTGATGTGCTTTGCTCGTAACATCAAGTTTGTGTAGGCCTCATTCTCTGACTCTCATTGCAACAGTTTTGAATTAGTCCAACAGATCCTTCGCTATGCAATAATTCTTGAAGAATTCAACCTTCAAGTTCTGATATGTAATGGCGGACACAGAGATCAAATTTTTCTTTATCTGTAGCACATACACCACATTGCGAATGTGATGAACAGTACCATTCGACGATGTCACAAGAATGTCTCTGTATCCCTTGATCTGATGAACACAACATCTCCAAGATATATGCTGGCTCCATTCTTTGTTTCTTTAAAATTAGTGTACCACATCTTATTATATGTCATATGTATTGATGCTCTGGAATCCACAAACCAAGAATGAGAATCATCCATTTCAGCAGATAAAGCAACATTAGACACAAATAGCCTAAGATCCTGTGAATCAAAATTCAAGGGTTCACCAATATCATCAC
>JASDQU010880545.1:25288-49279 GCA_032191745.1 Picea mariana
AATTGCAAAGTATTTTTTCTCATGCTATCTAATAAATGCAATTTGGAAATTTTCTTCAAAATATACATGAGAACCCACCATTCTCATTTAATTCATCATACCAACCATCAATCAAAGTCAAAGAAGGTATTCAATGCTTCTAGATATTTTTTTATGCAATATAATTTACATAGTTACTAAACCATTTAATTAAATAGTTAATTATATAATTTAATAATTAATAAATTAATTAATTATACTAGTGTACATGTGTGGGGCATGTGTGCATATCTAGAGGACACAAAGCCTATACATATTCTAATGATAAACAATCAATGTCTCTAGTGCATAGTTCCTATATGATCACAATAAAGTATGTAGGATAACAAATGCATCATTTAATAATGATAAATAACAAAATTGTAATAATTCATCAAGAATTGATCACCACACTTATAATACCAAAATGAAATCATAATGATTTTTTTGGAATCAAGTGAGAAATCAAGAGTGGCACATCTAATTCCTAAGAAATAATATCAATTAACGTTGAATCATCCTTCCTTCCTAACCTACTTCAATCTTCCATCCTATCATTTCCTCTATTGGACTAAATTGGAGTATCAACTATCTTGACCTAACTCTAGATAGAACTCGTAAGTGGAAGTGTCATACATCTAGACCAACATTCCCCTGTAGGAAACTAGCAGTTATCATCACACGTCTAGGGGAGCGTAAATTCACATAGTCCTCCCATGACTCTACGTTCCAAAGAATAAACGGTGGGAAATAACTTCACTACTCCTCATAGAACTAGAGTCAACACCCTACATCAAGCCATACTATGCAACTATTGTTCTTAGAGTCATGTCATCAAACAATCACTATGGGCAAGATGTGTGTCCTGTCAAAACCACACTTACCACAGATCATAGCAATATTTCCAAACATGAATGAAATAATAAGTATAAATTAAAACCTGCACTATCTTCTTGATGTCTATAACGTCCAAGTTACCTCAACACTACAGTCGTTTGGCTATCACATAGCTCATCAACTTGTAGGTTAGTTTACTAATAACTCATACCTATGCATATACATCATAATTTCATATAAGAATCCATGTATGTATTGGCGTTCAATTAGAAAATGTATGTCTATACAGCCTAAGTGGGCCTAATTGTTAAGAACATGTGTTTCCTTTTAAGAGGTCATATGTTCAAATCCAGAGGGGGGTAGGGTATGTATACCTTCGTAGACTTTACCAGTCAAATCGCTGGGTGGAGGGGGGTCCCTTGTCCCACAAACAAGGGGTTCTCATACACCAATTTGGTGTGATGACTTGGTTGTGACCTTAAAAATAGATTATTATTATTATTATTATCATGCCTTACATATGTTATGAATTCACAACATAAATTTGAATTAGTATCCATGTACTTAAATTTCACATTTTAACTTGCATGTTTAAACAAATCAAGTGATATCATCATCATGAACATAAAATAGTGAAAACAATATCATGAAGCACATAATTATTTTTAGATGTAAACATCTCAAAAATCAATCACAATCTAACTAAGTACAAACAAATGTTAATAATTGAATTACTATGATGAGTAAACAACAATGTTCTATATGCCTAAGGCCAAGATATTAGGTGTCACGTATATCCACCCTTCAAGAAACTTCGTTTGGAAGTTTTGGTTAAAATTCAAGGTAATCATAATGCATGGTGTTTACATCTCCCAATGGTTAACTCTTGAGAAATTTTTACTTGGTCATTACCTCGATTGCACTATCATAAAGTCATTGCTACGTTAGCAATAAGGGGAAAACCAATCTTATTCTTTGTAAGATTCATAATTTTACTAACAAGTATTTTTCAATACTCACTATAGTTCCAGCACATTCATAATATTTCAATTAAGTATCATATACTATAAAAACAAAATTTTATAAAGAATTATATATTTAAGACTTTTGTATTTTTTCTTTATATAAAAAAGATTAATTTAAACATCTCAATAATGGTTTAGTTTACCTAAAAGTATATCAATTTTCAACCAATTTATAATACAATATTTTGTTATTATTTTCTTCTATATACATATATTCATCCCCAAACTTTTATTAAAATAAAATAAAATAAATTTATATCACATCTATATGTAACATCCCACTCTTGAGCACCCATGATTGACTTATTATTTGAGGACACTTGCATGCAAGTGATCCAGTTCATTATATGATTTTCTTTTTTTTTTTATGGATTATGGTGATATTGTGGATATGATGATATGCTATTTGATTATTATGTATAGATACGTGTTATTGACTAGTTTATCCTAAGTGTGCAGGGATCTTGACATATTGAGGATGTTGATTGCATTGATGGACCTCCTAGGACTCTGGATCGAGTCAAGGAGTGGACCGTATATGGTTTGAGTATTTTTGTTATTTCATATGTGACATATGTGATCCATTTGGATATCGATGGCCACCCACCTTTTCCAAATGGCTCAAAATAGTTTTCTGGCAATTTTGACAATTTACTATTTTTAGCAAGTTTTAACTTTTGAGGCCATTTTGAGGGCTTAAATGAAAGTTTTTCGAGATCAAGATTCTCAATGATAGTTGAAGACATAATTAATCACCCAAAATGAATCTCCTCGACAATACCTTTTCAACGAGCTATCATACACCTAAAACGGAAATCATATGCAAAAGTTACGACCGCGGGAAGTTGATGTACTCACTTACCCAAACGGGGCCCACATGACTTTTGGCGCTTCATCTCCTAGGGTTAGGTTTTTGGATGTATAGATTTTTTGGAATTCCTTCTTATTGTAAAAAGGCCTTCAGAGCCTCATTGTAATCATCTTCTTGCGAATGCGAGTAGCCGTCACAGCTCTCATCAGAGATAAGCTACCACCATTCTAGCGAGTCTTTCACTCTGTATTTTTACAGTCTCTATACATTTCTTTAATTAATAGAAATCGTGTATTACTGTATATCTGTGTTTATTGTTGCATCTCTGATACATTTATGTTATATTATTGAATATATGTGATATCTCTATGCATTTATTTATTATATCTCCGATCTCATTTCGTGCCGAAAATAATCTAGATCAATATGACTCGTATTTTATGATGTTGTTTATGGATCACTAACATGTTTCATTGATGGGTGCATGCTAACGATTTCTTGCTAATAAGACTCACATTTGGAGTAAAGGGGTCACCCACGACATCCATAGATGTTGAGGGAGATTTGTGGTAGCAGAACTGCCACAACCTAATAACACTCTCATTGTGTCTCGAACTATAGGTTAATAATTACCTAGTTCAAGAGATAAACAGTGTCGTGAGGGAAGACTGAGACAATCACTCACTAAGATTCTAAGGGGCACACAATAAGGCCGGGTCCTTATTCCTTAGAGTCCCTTAGTCTCCCACAAGGTCTCTAGACAGAGTATTGACTCCAAGGGCTAGACGTCTATCAAAATCATTCAAAAGGCGAGTGGCACCCTTGGAGCACGTAGTGTGTCTTCAAGGACATATCATGGTTTTTAACATCGGTGATTCAGTGAACCTAGGTACCTAGAAAACAATATCTCATTTTGACTTGGTCAGCCTTAAAATAAATGTTGTATGAGTAAAGTTTAATGATTATAAAATTTTCCTTAAAAACAATTTTGATAAGGCTAGTTGAAATTAGAGCATAAGTCTAATTGGGGTATAAGGACTAAAGCTAATTGATCAATTAATCAAGGGGGGGGGGTGAATAAAATTTAAATTTAAAAGAATTAAAGGAGAAATCATTTATCAAAAATTTAATTGTTGGCTATGTGCAAAACTTGCTAATTTAGAACTTGGGCCAAAAAGGGGAAACTTAAATACAAAAGGAATGTGGAACATAGAAGGGAATCTAGTCGAGAGAACTTTCCAAATTAGAACTCAATTAATGTTTAAGAAAGGAGTCAGTCATTGAGGGAATGTGAGGGAATAAAGGGACATTGATGAGTGTTTTTAGGAACACTTTTACGTGGGTGAGGGAAATTGACAAATTAATTTAATTAATTAAATGAACTTCTGGTGCAACAAAGGGATTGGGTGACAAGTGTACGAGGGAAAATATTCCTAATAAAAATTTAATAAAAAGAATTTAATGTGCATTTTGGCAACTATTCACTAAGATAACTCTATAAAAGAAATGAAAGAGGAGGGAAATGTATCACGATTGGTATGTGTAACGATATGCTATCGGTTTTTCTCTTAACTGATTTTTCTTGTGGGAGTTGGGATACCCATCTCGAATAGAGAGTGGTAGCTCGACCTTGCAAGACGAGCTAGGAGCTAGCTTTCTTTGGTTTGTGTGCGTGGCCCCTTTGTGGTTCGGGGGGCTCAGGCAAAAGAAGAGTACCCCTAGATTTTGTTGGGAGGTATCGGTGAGGTCTCAACGGTTAGCAAGCAAGAGCTAGACAGAGCACAACCACGAGACAACTACTTTGGATTCTTCACCTTCGGTGACGGTACGCATGTGTCAAATTTTTCATTGGTAGATTAGTTAAAATATAATATTATATGTGGATGTAGATATTTATGAATATTGTAATGGATTTTAGAATAAGTTGGTAATTTCAATTGAGATTGTTCTGTTCAATGAAATAAAATTTGTTCAGTCATTTAAGAAAAAATTATTATTATGAATGCATGTATAATACTCACTGCCATGGGTGGCTTATTGCTTGATCTTGTCAATCCTCCCTGCAACCCTTCTGCTTAAGATGTTTCAGTTTGTAGACTCATCGATTTATTGACTGGTGTGACTGGATTTCTTTTGTTGCCTCTGTAACCTTACATTGTTTTATCGATTTCTAAATGTGGTTAAACCCTTGCGTTCTACGAAAAAATCACCCAACAATGGAGATGTTGCCTCTATGATTTTATTTTTTTGCCTCTACATTTTAATGAGTTTAACCCAGCCTTTGGATAAAAATTTCCCCGCCTGATGAACTCGAGCTTCTCTATGTTGATTGTCCTCTTCCCACTACTAATTCGCTTGATTCCTGGCATTCTTGTTTTTATTTACACACAAGAGTTAGTTTTCCCTACGTATGGAGACAGTCCGAGAGGATCCACATTCACTACACCACGATGACCGATGCCTGAGCAGTGGAATCCCTATAGAGGATCACAACACCAACAACAACATTGACCGTAGCAACAACAGTTCAGTCATGTTCAACAGAACATACTAGAGTTTCAGGATGATGGGTCATCAAATTCTACTTTGGGGACCATGAGTACTGGACCGTAGACTGAGTGATGGACATGTGGAGAGCCACATTACAAATGTGACTACTCATTTGAGAGGTCCAGAGAAACCAAATCATCCAAACACACTAATGAATGATAATGGATTCACATGCATGTTTTAAAATTGATTTAATAAAAATTAATAGAATTTTTGTAAATAGTTACAACTATATTTTTGTACTAGATTTGTAGTTTTGTATAGTTTCCCTCATCCCAAGAGTAGATCAGATCTTGGAGATACTTTTAAAACAACACTAGATGATCATCCCCTTATCAAACCAAGTTGAGATTCCTCTAGGTTATTTTAGGATCTTAGTCAAAGTTGTAGACAACACATGAACAAATGCCAGAGTGTGCAATCTAGATCAATCCAAATCAGCCATGAGATCATGTTCTCTTCTATAGTTCCTACTTCAAATTCATTTTTGTAAATCCCAATCTAATATATTAGAAAATTAAACCTTGAAGCATGAAATTCAAATCATCTTCATCAGTAAAAACACGCTTCATATCATCTTCAACATCAACATTTGTCCTAGTACTTCAAACATCAACTAACTTGTTTTCAACCATCAACAAAGTATATTAATGCTTTTGTAACAAGCTATCATGCAAATACTTTGTTTCTCCATCTGTATATGTTCAACAACATTATTTTATCCTATGCAATGAGAGTACAACGCTGACTCTTTCAACATACTCTTTTGGACGAAGCATTCAAGTATCTGATGATCATAGTATGAGTTATTTTCAATTGATATTCAAAAAAAAATTCCAGTACTTATATTCTGAATTTTTCTTCAGCCATCAATAGTTCAATTTCTTGTAGGATCATTTCAAGGAAATCAACATTAGCAAATGTATTAATAAAATTACATCGCCACCAATCAAAGCACAATCCATTTACCCCATCCAGCATGATCAAATTTAACATTCAAAAGGCAGTGTCTTTTTCTCCACACCTAAGATGATCTAAAAGTTCAACATTTTCCTCTCATATTAGAATACATTAGATGCGCAAGGGTTCAACCTATGTCTTTGAGATCATCATCCACTAGAGGAGGTAAAGTTGGGTAAGAAATTTATATTTTAAGGTAGTCATCTAACTTGGGAATTCGCGTACATGAAACTCTTGAAGATTTTTACTATTCCTTCATTTCATTACACTTTACCTCCTTATCCTCTCATGTTTCATATTCCTTCATCCACCCATCAATATCCATTTTCATGTGGCATTGATGATCATCCAGGGTCAATGAAGACAATATGTGCACTTGTAATATTGACATCATTCATATATTCTTATGTTTGTTGCATGAGGACATTCAATGATTTGAGTGTTGGGGAGATGTTGGGCCTAAAAAATAACACATTTTACAATTCCATTTAGTCATTTTTCACTTATTTTATGCTTCCATCCTCATTCTTTCCATCACTCATGTAATACCCTAGGCCAAACCCAAATTGTAATGAAAATGTAAATGTGCATATAGGCTAGTGAGCCAAGACATTTTCGGCCAGAGTGCCTTTGTATCTATGTATTTGAGGCTAGAGTACTTGCGTCATTATTAGGCTGGAGAGCCAGAAGATAAAAGGCTAGTAAGCATATATTTGTATTATGCAAGCACACACATATTTTAATGAAAACACATCACTGGTGCAGAACAATGAGACAAAAGAGTATGAGGGGGTCAAATCCACTATAATGGGAAAGGAGGGATAAGATTTTTGGAAAGGGGCCAAGCTAAGGGGGCTTAAGCCTAAAGGCATACTTTATTAATATTCCTAAATTCTAAAGTATGGGATATTCATTATATATCCTAAGTACCTAAATTAAGGAACATATCACCATGTGGGGGGTCCCCATGTAGTTCCCAACATGACAAGTGTCAAGTTGGAAACATGCAGACAAGTTTGGGGAACTTTATTTCATTTCCTATCATTCATTCTGCATTCTCACCGTCACTACTCTCATGTCATCCATACTTTAATGCTACCATCACATTTACATGTACCAAGGAAAGCTTTGAAGCTTTGAGAAATAAATAAATAGAGAATTGGGATGAATATGAGGGTTTTCAATCTCATGAATTATTTAAGAAGTGGTTTGTTAGACCCATGAGTATCCTCTCCAAGTGAGAGAAATGTTTGGAATTGATTCCAAAGGTGCCAATATGCCACTATAGGGCTCTGAGAATTCATGTATGACCTATTTCTGAAGCCCCAAAAGGGAAGTGGGGAAGCCAAAGGATTGTTGAGCATAGAAGGGGAAAACTTCTTGGGGTGGGACAGGCATGTGGGAATGAGGAATTGTAGGTTTTCTACTAGAGTTGGCACCTGGGACTGAATTTTTTTTACTGTTTTAGAGACCTTATCCTGGCTTTGATTCCTTTTCCCAGGTGGAGTTTTAGCACCGACTCGGGGTGACTCATTGTTGATTTTATGAGAAACCGAGTCTTTTATGTGCTTGTTTTAATTACTGTGTGTGCATTTACATTTTTTCTATTATGGGTTTTTCCTATATAAGGTTTTATTTGTATATTTTTTTTATTCTGCAACGTTTTGTGCACATGCAGATCATTTTTTTGAATTAAATTGGTATCATAGATTGGAAATTTTGTGTGGCATTGCCCAACATAGGGCTGGAAATGTTACAACTCATATTTTTTCATTTGTATATTTCTACTCTATATGAGCTTCACATGACATATGTGCACTAAAATGGTTGGTTTCTGATGATTTGATAATTACTTAGGGTAGATATTGTGGTTTCCTAACTTAATTGTGAAGTTCAATAGTTGCTAGTAGTTATGGTAGTCAAAATGTCCACATCATTTCCAAAGAGATGAAGAGGAATATCGAAAATATAAAACATGGGTTTTGTGCAGAATGGGGTCATTTTGGCCATTATTGTGATAAAATATGCAAAAAGTGCAAAACAAGGTGCATATGGTTGATATTTCCAAAACAAGTCACTATGGAAATTTCCAGTAGTTCTAGTAACTAGCCTGCAATTTTAGTACTAAGTGGTTTGACCAAGTTGTAGCCCACATCCACAAATTCAGCACATGGATCTCATGGAGTATGATGTTATTATCCTTTTTGAACTATCTTATATCAAATCAAATATTTTATGGTGGATATATCCACATGTTTAAGATCTAGGATTAGTTTGTTATGAGATCCTCATATGTAGGATATGGGCTCATCTTGTTGTAACTCCTTTTCTTTTTTTGAAGGAGAATCTATATGTATAAATATAAGAGAATACTAGTCAATTGAGAGGAGAATAGAGGAGAGAAGGGAGTTACATATTGGTGAGTGGATTCAATATCATTGTAATCATTGTAATCCTTTGATGTTCGAATAAAGAGCTTGTTGTTGCAGATCAAGAGTTCTCTATTGTATTCATAGATGATTTTAGAGGATAAATTTCTCCAATGGGCTAATTTTCCATGGTTTTCTCCCAAAAAGATTCACTAGTTTCCATTTTTTCTAAAAACCATTCACCCAAATTCCATATAATAAAATTATTTTACCTTAAAATTTTCCAAAATTGTATAGAAACTATATAAAATCCTTAGAAATTTGAATAGTTTTACAAAACTATTGCCAAACATTAACATTTTGCATACTAAGGACTAGTAATATTAGCCTATGTTTCTAGATTTTAATATAAATTTCCATCCTTAAAACTATCCCTAGTTGTAGTCTTTCTTTGCAGTACATGCCAAGAGAAGTAGGCCCCCCTCTCTTTGGTATATGCTACCCAAATAGTTTCCTTTTTTTTATGTGATGTTATTTCATTAATTGTTCATTTAAGTTACTATTAATTTCTTTACACTCTTTCATTTATGCAAGTGTGGGTTTCCCTGTAGAGTTAGGCATTGAAGAATAAGTTTTATACTAATCACAAAACAAATTGACACTCTTGATAAAAACCAAAGGAATATTGATAATTATTGAAATATAAGTCTAGTGACAAAATCAAACTCTCTAGAATTTCATTTTTGCAAGTGTTATCAACTGAGTGTGGCGTGCATCATAGATATCTATGTTTGTTAGCCCTGGGAATCCAAAATATAGATGAGAAGCTATATGAATCGAACCTATAGAATAATATCCTATGATTTTAATTCATTCCTTTGAGTGAGTTTTATTTCAACTTTGATCAAGCTACAACAATCAGTTAAGTCGTGAAGTAGCTAATTGATTATTGTTACATAGAACTTGTGTCCTTGAATTTTATTCTTAGAAGGGTCTTGTCAAACAAAGAACTTTAGAATTCATCTTGCTTATCCTAGATTTAGTTTCCTACTCCTGCATATATTTTTCTAGCATCTTACAAGCTTACAAGCTCCCTGATTGATAATTTACTGGACACCAATTTAATCAATCAAATTTCCTGACAATAGCATTACCTACATCTATGCATGTGCATAATATTTTCAATGTGTCATTGATTAAGAAATATTTTCTTAATGATAATCATACAACTGATTGGACCATGATTTAGGTTGACCTATAAAGAGACTTTTGAGTTCATCCTATGTACATATTGGATAAGAAATTTAAGTTTCTCTGGAATCGAGCAATACAACTGGTAAAGGGTGAGTGAACCTATTACGGTCTTGAGGACGCTACATGGGAGCATGGGGACATCATGCAAGAAGAGTATTTTCACCCTTTTGGAGATTTTTGAATATTTTTTGGGAATGAGCATTGTATATAATGTAGTAAGGACAATGCATAAAATAAGGGGGAATGAAATGTAATACCCTAAGTAGCAACTGTATATACGAACATATATCTATTCATATAGGCTTGTGAGTTATCATGTTTTGGGATAGATCTCCTTTCATGTGTAGATGTTTAGGCCAAGGCACCATTTTGATATGTGGTTAGAGAGCCAAGTTTTGTATCTTACAACCACACTATCATTGGATAAAAATACATCACTATTGCAGACCTTCGGATGAAAAGAGTATGGGGGGATAGGAGTACATGAGAGGGAAAGGGGGATTAAGGGGATTATGAGAAAGGGTCTTATGATAGGGGGACAATTCAAAGGAATATAATATTATATTCTTAAATTACTAATTATTTATGTGTTATTATTATCCTAAGTTCCTAAGTGAGGGGAACAAATTACCAAGTGGGATAAAGGGACTTACTTGTAAGACAAGTGGCATGAAACTTTACACTTAAGCCATGATCTTAGTGGGTTTGGGGGAAGATTAGTCCATCATTCAAACTATTTTTTTTCTGAGAAGGAGATTATGTTCCCTATTTGTGAGTAGAACTAGATAAACAGTGTAGATAAAACCTATTTTAGGAAACTCTGTAAATGATTGGTGGTTTGGATATGAAGAGGCAGGTTGTTAGAAATGTAGAGAATTTTTCCTTGAGAGGGGTATTGTTGGGATAGTTTTCCCTATGTGTTTTCTTTGTGAGTTCTTGTAAACTCCTTGAGAGTATCCATGTGTTCCAAGTGCCACAGAGCTTCGAGACTTCTTGCCTGACCTGTTAGCACCATCATTTTTCAGTTAGAGTTAGTCCTAAATGAGTTATGGTTCATGTGTCAAAGCGTGTGAGGTCAGGTACTGAGCAACGAATGGGTGAAAGTGAAAAAGTGGAGAATTTGTCCCTTGGATTCAAGAAGGGGTGTCATAATTAAACATGTGTGAATTGTAAAGGTCTTTTCCCCAAAAGGTCGGGTCCTATCAAAAAGAAGGAATTTATGTGCCAGAGGTTGAGGCAAGTTGTTAGAGTAAAGGTCACACAACATATATAGTGACCATCATCACCTCATTATGAAGTCATAAAGGTGAAGAAATCATGATGCTCATATCATGTATACTTTACAACTCTTATCATTCGTACTTTTCACACTTCGAAGTGTACATGTCACATGAGTGTGTTGCACAAATATTCATCCTGATTCAAAACTTCTTGTCACCATGGATTCAACATCCTTTGTCATTATTACATCCCTCTACTGTTCAATTATAAATACTAGTCACCATGTGTGCTTCTCTTTTACCATCCAAGTTTATGCGTTGCCTGTGATTTTTCCTCCAAGTCCTGAGTCTTTTCACTCCGGGAAAGTCAATTTCCATCAACTATGTCACGAACCTATTCAATAAATATTGTCATGTCTCCTTTGTATTTAGTCATGGTTTGAATCCTATTGGACTTTTCCACGAGATAGTCTATTGGGAGACCGTTTCTCTCGCAGTCATCCTTTCTTCCTCAGAGTGTTTCCTTGTCATGCTGAATTGTTTTCCGCATTTGATTTCCCTGGATCGCCACTAGTGTCGTAGCGCCTTCCATCCATGCTTGAATTGTTTGTCATGCTTCCCTACTACGATGATCCTACCATTATCATTTATCGTAGCTTCGACTTTTTTCCATGCCTAAAGACTTCATAGCTCCTAGCTTCTACATAGTAAAATACTAGAGTTATTTTTTCTTGTCATGCAAAACTTCCACCACTGCCACTTTGAAAAGTCTCTACAAGGCATATCATTCTCCATTTTTCCCACGAAGAGGGTGTCATCTTTCATTACCTTGGGCGTGAAAAAAATACATGTTTGCATCATGACAACATCCCAAGACATAAGGAAGAAGGCATGAAGAGAGAAAGTTGTGAGGCCCTAACCTCATGACTTGGCATTAGTCAATGAGGATCCAAATGTCAGGGCATATTTTGAATAGGTTGGATGTATGCACTATTGTGAGAAAATCCAAGGATACAACGTGAAATTGTCTTAACAGTTCGCTCTCAGGTTTAATGAGTTCCACGTGGTCATTGCGGGAATCACATTCCAACTAATGGAGGAAACTCTGTCAGCAGTGGTGGAGATACCTCCACGTGGTGAAAGGTGGTCTAAGGGCATACATTTACATGTATTATTCTATGAATAATTAATCAAACCAAACTACCTGAATGGGAAAATCAGAGCGTGCATTTTGAGTCGGTATCTACTGGAGCCTTTTCATATACTCCTGAAGGTGATTAGAAGGTATTTCATCTAAGAAAGAAGGTCTGATAGAATACACCCACGTCAGGTCAGACTGTTGATGCAGTTTATGGGGAAGATGCATTTGAACTTACCTTTTTCCTTGCACCAAAGTCTTGGAGCAATGGCAGACAACGTCCAGGCAAAAGAAAACTAATCAAAGACGGAATTATCCCATATCTCATTAATGAATTTGTTGGTAGTCGAGAATTTGAGACATCTGGGAAAGGACTGGGACTCGTTTCTATTTTAAGCTGACATCCCTAGGGACCCCAAAGGTTACCCCCCTCTACCCACAGGGGAAAAAACATCTTGCAACATGGAGGCAAGAATAGAGGGCGCTGCAAGAAAATGAAATATAGTATAAGGCTCTTCATCCCAACAACCAGTACCCCGGAAAAGAGGTAGGTGGAGGTTCATCTAGAAGCTCGAGGATACCCAAGCTCCAAATGAGTCGCACACCCAATTTGTTGCTGAGAATTTATTCATGCACGATGTTTGGCTAGAACCTGTCGAGAGTTAAAGATAGGAAATTAGTGAAAGACAGAGAAAGTCGAGCACTGAAAGCATGGAGGTTAGGGAGTCATCGCAATAGCTAAAGAAAGAGAAACTCGTTGTTTCCAATTTGTACTAGGAGAACAGAGAATTGAGAAAGAAGTTAGCAGAAAAGACTATCGAAACAATAGCATCATAGAGCTAAAAAGGGAATGAAAATTTTCTCAAGAAACAACCCAGAGAAGCACAAGACGTGATCATTCAGCTACTCAAGGAACAAAGGACATGAGAGGAGAAAACATGGATAACTTAAAGGAATGTGGACCAGCCATGGAAAATGTCTACACGGCTCTTTCTAGTGCTCAAACGAATCTAAAAGGGAATGCAGTCTTATGGAGACAAGTGAAGAATCTGAAAAGGTGGAACTGGTCTCTTAGGAAAACACTCAGAGTATCAAGATTGCAAGTGAGGCCAGAAACATAATTGACTTGACCTCGTTTCTTTCTTTTTGAACCTATCATGGAATTTCTCTCCCCTCATGTCTTGTTTCTTGCTGGAAAGAAAGGAATTTGATGGGTACCCACGTGGTGAATATACATCGTGCAGATGTTGTAAACCCACCTGTCGAGAAGGACAAGTTTAGGTGGAATGCATAATAGTTTTGAAGGAGATGAGTTCCCCCCCAATCATTGTCACCATATAGAAAGCATGAATGAGAGACGATAATCATCCTCCATACCATCTTGCCACATGCACACTATGGAAAATGATCATGCGATAGAAACCAAAGGTTGTTACACTGGGTGGAAGAATTATTACAGGGTGCTCGATCATTCGAGTGAACAATGAAAGGAGAAACGTTGATTCATAACCTTCTAATGATTGGATATTGTTGATGACCGAATGATTAGGATAGAGATGTCAATTATGAGATGATTGGGTTAGTTGGGTTCCTATTCTTAGTAAGTCCAATTTGAAAGATCATCTAGCAAGCAGTAACCAGAACCAAAATTCTAGGAGTAGTATTTTGGAGCATGGGAGCCGAACGGGCACAACTCTTTCTATAGATTGCATCTTTTCAATGTAAGCAAGGTTGGTTGGCAAAGTTTTGTAGACAATAAACTATTGAATGTAATTTTTGAACTAGATTGAAATATAATGGAAAGGTCCTAAGGCTTTGACGAAAGGATTCTAATGGTGGTGGTTTGACATATTGTCATATCTTTTATGTATTTACTTCCTATTTTCTATATATCCATGTCTTTACTCTATTTAAATTGGAACGTTTAATAAGTATATAATTCATCGTGCAGTGCATTGGACTTCGTTATTTAAAGTCCTGTGTTTTATTCTATGTAATTTAGAATTTATCTTCAATGGTGCTCTGAGTTTCTTTATGTACTTTTTTGTCACCACACACAATATCATTTGAACTGAAATACCATTGCCTACTTAGCCTTTATCCTCTCAAAGTTTCAGTTACCAAGTCATTTATTTCTCTCACTTTCTGAAATTTGACTCCATGGCTCAAGGTTTTGTATTTCCTTGCCAGTGGAACCAGAAACATTTCACAAATGTAATAAACCTAGCCGACAATTCATAGTCATTATATTTTAGATACTATGTCTCAGAGAGAGCCCTCTCTAGGTCAGGAAGGATAGTTTTTGGTCTTAAATTTGGTCTGTACTTTACCTCTGTCATTTTTTTCTTAGTCAAACAAATTTACAGAGTGCTAACAACTTGGCATCGTTGTCGGGGATGAAACTGAATAAAACTTTCCTTGGGAGAATGACTAAAGTTGTAGTTTTGACTCCTGAGAGTAACAGTGGGTCGAGCGTCTATATTGGCTGAAAATGTTTTACCCTGGTGACTCCAGTAAATGAGAACAATATCATATAATAGTAAGAATTAGTAATCCTAGCTCCAAAGAAAGTTTATACCAGAGCCATCCCTGATCCAGAACTTGTAGTGCCCGTGTCTGATCCCGAAAAACTTATGCACAAAGCGAAGGAGAAGATACCAAAGCCATTTTATTACTTAGACATAAACCTATATTTACCCAAGGACAGAGTACAAAGCATTGACGAACTTGACTTTGATATGTTGTTTGAACAAACTCTGTTCATGTCTAAATAAGAATCCTACTTGTATGAAATAGTCTTCGACGAGAAGAAGTTTCAATATGAAATAATGAATAAACCCCTGAAATTTTCTATAATATCCACTTAGACCATCTAGCCAGTTCAAAACCCTCCTAGATTTATGGCCGTCATATTCTCCCCCCTTTCCTTACCATCCCAACTACATGATTTTCCCGAGAACTATAATCAGAGCATCAAGTTATATGATGTTGAAGGAAATTATTTTTCCCAAAAGCACCTAGACTATTTTAACACTTTTTTTGACCCGGAAGAGGTCGATCATAACAATGCGAAAATTATATTGTTCGCACAGATTCTCTCAGAGAGGTCAAGAAATGGTTCAAATCCATTCGAGCAACAAGCATCCTTGATTTTACATAGTTGGAAACATTGTTTATTTCTAAATGGGGCAATAAAAAGAATCCTTTGCAATTACTAACTCAGTATAACAACTTAAAAATATCGCCAGAGGAAATGGTGCAAGATTTTTCAGCTAGATTCATGAAGTTTTATAATTCAATCCCCATGGAAGCCAAACTTCTTCTCGGAGCTGCTCAACTTTGATACACTGATTCCTTTGACAGGGATTTTTCCTTGCTACTGAGAGAAATAAGATATAATACTTTAGGTGTTATGATGAGAGACATAATTGAAGTTGAAGTAAATATGATGGAGTTGGGAAAGATCAAACAAAATTTTGACAGAAATGGGAAGAATTCCCAAGGAGACACGCAACCTTTTACGTCTTGATCGTGATATGAAAAGCTCGATTTGATGATGAAGACTATGGAGAATATTATGGAAAGTATGTCCATGGATAACAAGCCCATCGCTAGGGATAAAAACGATTTCCAGCCCATAAATCAAAACTTTACAAGGGATTTGGTCCAGTATATCAGGTAGAGGGATCAAGGTGATCAGCAGATAATACCTTCTTTCCAAAAAAAATACACAAATGAAGACTTTGATTAGATGACACAAGACAATATGCATTGTTGCGACGATATGAATACACATGTTTTCTTAACAAAAGGAGAACACAATAAATTCATGGACATGAATGATGGTTTTATGCTAGAGACTAATGACACACTGTATTTGGAAACAAAGGAGTTTGAGAAGGGATATCACAATGCAATAATGCATTTTCAAAAGCAATACAACCTCAAGAGTAGAAATACATCTGCAGAGCCTTCGCAGACAAATCCCACAAAGGAACCTCAGGTGAATACTCCTTCCTCAATCCAACCAAAGAAACATAATCGAGAAAGGGATGTGAAGGAGAAAGGAAAGTCAAAGGAAGGATCGTTAAAGAAAGCATTGTAGGCGAGTAAGGAAACGTGCATCAAAGAGGTAGATAAATCTCCTCCTCCTTTTAATTTTGAGAACGAAATGGCCAAAATCAAAATATTTGTTTTTTTTAATGAGATAATCAAGAAGGTAGAGTATAGGGATCAGAACATTAAGATGTTAAAGATGTAAGAGGCTCCCGACACCTTGAACGTCTAGGACGACTAACCTGCCATCTTATTTGGTCCGCGCATAGAAGAAGTTTGTGATACTGAGGACATTCCCCCTTTCTATGTCAGTCTCAAAATTCATGACATGACTTTGCATAACACCATGTTGGATTCATGCATGTCGCTTAGTCTCATGCCAAAGGTGGTAATGGATGAGTTAGGCTTGGACATCACAAGACCTTATAAAGATATTTTCTCTTTCGACTCAAGAAAGGTGAAATGTTTAGGTGTGATCAAATTTTTGGTCGTGTCATTATCTGAAATTTCGTTGAAGAATCTGATCATGGATGTGGTGGTGGCCAACATTCCCCCAAAATTTGACATGTTGTTATCCATATCGTGGGCCACGAAATTAAAAGGATCCTTCCATATGGACATGTCTTATGCTACCATCCATGTTTTCGGCCAAGAAAGGAGACTATATAGAGAGGTGTTTCTCAAGTACATGGTGAGTAGAAAAACCCAACCAAACAATCATCCTATGTACTTTGTTCACACCGAGATTGTCTCCTCT
The DNA here is from genome assembly GCA_032191745.1 of Picea mariana. Taxonomy (NCBI): domain Eukaryota; kingdom Viridiplantae; phylum Streptophyta; class Pinopsida; order Pinales; family Pinaceae; genus Picea; species Picea mariana. The sequence continues at coordinate 42,284 of JASDQU010880545.1, forward strand.
ATTTTTCACAATGAATTAAGTTTTGAAAGGGGAGAGCCAACAACTATCATGATTGTCAAGGATAAGGCCACACGTCAAGCAGAGAAATGCGTAGATCAGAGAAACCGTGTAGAAAATGAAATTTTGAATATGAGCTTCAACAGAGTTATCAGCAACGAAGGAGCTAGAGCTGGAGTATGGATAAATCCTCCCAAAGTGGGATCAAAGATCCGATCTTACAAGATCACCTTTTATTGTACAAATAACATGGTCGAGTATGAGGTGCTAATTTTGGGTTTGAGAGCTTTAAAGAAATTAGGCGCTAAGAGGATAGTGGTACATGGAGAGTCTAAGATCATCATAAATCAAGTGAAGGGTATATACTAGTCCAAGAACCCCAGAATAAGAGCATATAGAAATCTATTGCTCGACGTCCTCGAAGAGTTATTCGAGTATAATTTGTCATTGATCCCGAGGGGGAAAAATAAAATTGCAGATGCCCTGGCCACCTCAACTTCAGCGTTTAAAATTTCATTTTCCCCAATAGGAAGTATGAGATTGAATTCAAACACATGCCCGCAGTACCCGATAACATCAAATATTGGCAAGTGTTTGAAGATGAAAAATAGGTGGAGATGTTCCTCCAAATGAGCGACGAGTTGTCTAACATGAATATCGATGATGAGTGTTTTTGTGAGGAGGATGAAGACATGGTTGTGAGTAGTAACAACGACCCTTTTTAGAATGAGATAGTTGGAAGGGATATAGTGCATCTTAAAAAAAACATTATCCCCAAAGGTGTGGCTCCTTTAGAAAAGTTGTTTGATGAAAATGACATAGCCAAAAATCCCTGAATCACTACAAATGATCAAGATAATGAGGATTGCAACATCGGTACTAAAAAGAATCCTAATATAATCAGAGTGTCAAAGACACTCAGTTCAGAGATCAAGCTAAGATATATCAACCTCATGAAATATTTCCCTGACATTTTTGCATGGAGTTATGAAGACTTGAAAGTCTATGACACTAGAGTAATTCAGCACATGATTCCCATCATGGAAGATCAAAAACCTTTCAAGAAAAAGATGAGACAGATGTTGGCAGCCAATCCAATTTTTTCTATTGTCCTATAAGCTTCCTACACCTATGTCTTCTGAACTTCAAATTGTCGTCGCATTTTTCAAATAGGCGATATTTTCATTTCTTGTGACACTTGCAAATTGGTTTCCATTAAGTTTTCACGACTATAACCATGAAAACTTCTACTTTCGAGGTCACATTTCGATCACTATCTGAACTGTCGTCATATTTTTATAGATATTTTATATGGCACTTACCTTTTTGAACTATGACTATTTGGAAATTCTTATATGGATTGCATAACTTGATTTTATTAAACTTGTGAGGCATTGAGCATATAGATTTATACCTTTTTGTGACTTGCCTAATTATTGAATTGCATAGGGGTCATGATTTATTTTTGTTTTTATATATGATGTGATCCTTATGATAAACTTTTTATAGCTCTTGGCCTATCAATTTTATGAGTATCGATTGGCACAATGGTTTAAAACTTTTGATTAAACATTTATACAATGGCGCATGGCTAACACTCGGTGTTGGTTACACGTTGAATATTCCTGGTTTAAAAACTATAGTTGTTTTGGTGCATTGGCATAACAATCACCATTTGATTCTTTGGTTGGCCAAACGATAGGGTTTTGAACTATGCTATGATTCTTTGAACAGATGTGGAATTTGTTGGTTGTACTTTACCATAACTATTGTGCATGGAGGTGAATAACTCCACCACCCTCGCATGCGCACATTAATGATTTCCCTCTTTGATCATTCATTGTTGTTAGACTGAATAGCTCTTCTCCTATGTGTTGGTGAATTCGAACCAAACCCTTACCATGTGCTCGCACCATGGCCCCAGTCGTCCAAGTTGAACCCAATGGGAGCCAGGCCCTGTTGATGTTTGACAGTGCCCGCAGTGACCTCGAGGAAAATGGGTGGCTTCCATTTATACAAAAATTCGAGGGTTTTAACCTCTGCGTAGCTCGACAATTCGTCATGACCTTTGATGGCTGTCGAGCCAAGGTCGGAGATATTCAAATGGAAATTGATGAACAGTTTATCAGTCTTGCTACAGGTTTGCCTGCCACTGGAGAACGATGGTCCAAGAATTGCAAAGTAGAGGAGGTCCCTTGGACACTGCTCTTCTAGTCGCGTAAAATCACCTCCTGTGATAAAGGTTTGCCAGTAACTATACTTAAACAATGTTGGCATGATTTATTGATGATAATCAAACAGTTTATCACCTGCGAAGGTCAGTACGAGTTTGTGTTCTTACACCACCTTCGTTTTATTATGGTTTTTATGGTTTATCAGCTCAATATGCCCTATTACTTACATAGAAGCCTGTTTAAAATGTCAAAGAAATACAAAAGAAATCAGGTTGATAGTAGCCTTTTTCATTATGGGCTGGTTAAGCTTATTGTTGTCTGTCATTTGAGTCTGCACGGAGATTGTTGGAGCAATTTCATTGCTCGAAATGATTTTGAGGATTTGAACCCTATACAGGTCGACAAATCGGTGGTGAGAGAGGTCAAGGTTGTACCCCCAGTTCCCTACAATATCCTTCTACCCAAACCCTTGGATGACCTTCCTACCGACCTACCCCACACTGTGATTAAGGGTGTTGAGACTGTTAAGCCTATGGGAAAAAATCCCAAGGCAAATCTCACTGGAAACGCCAAAGGGAAAAATAATGCATGTTTAATTTTGCGGATGTCAAAAAATAAGCCAAAACCTCTTGTTGATCCAAACACTATCGTGTTGAGTGAGGACTCTGATTCGGAAGTGGAGCGTTTCTTGGCTAGCGAATACCCCTATTCGCAAAGTTTGTGTGCCGAACCCTCGTATGACTTTGTGTCAAACCTACCCCCCTGCCTACAGGACGACCCTAACTACCTAGGCATTAAGTTACCTTGTGAAGCCCCTGGTCATTTATCCTAACCCTCTCCTGCTCTGTCTAAACCTACAGTGTCACCCTGTGATCAATGAAGTTTGTGGTTAGAGAGGTATTATAATGATGTGCCGATTCTCCAGTCAAAGATTCAATCTTTGGAGGACCAGGTTGCATTGCTTACCAATCAAAAGGCTAAGCTACAAGCCACTGATAAGAAACAAAGGACGAGAGGCTCCATCTTGTTTAAAAATGTGGAATCAGCCACAACTGTCGTGAATTCTAAGTTGGCATAATTGAGCAGCCTCGTCATCACACAGGTATATTTTGATATCACTTGTTTATGTAACGATTCGAATTTGGTTTTAAACAGTTCTGTTTATAGCATTGATTGGCTCTGTTACATTGTATGCATTCTATACATAGCTTTGCTTTGACTAAATGGAAGTTTGTTTCCCCAGTTTAGCTTCCATTGGATTTTCATCGATTTGATTGATCTTGGTGTGGATTTGATTTGTTTGATTGAGTTAAAATGGATGCTCTGCTGTCAATCGAATTTGTTTGTACCTATTCAAGACAGGAAGTGTTTCTCATATCCAATTTAGGACACAATCACATTTCTTTTAGATTTCATTATAATGCATATGCTATGATTGGCAATGATTTTGATGAGGTTAACTGTTACGGTTTTATGTCCCATATGAATTTCAACTCGGATCGTTTCCAATGTGACTCTGTACAAACACGCCCAAATCATGAATAGATTCGATTCATAACGATTATGCTAAAAACCCAGCCGGTTAATTCGCATTGGTTTTGTTGTTAGCTCGACCATGTTATCAGTTGGATTTGTATTGCAATGAATATTCTGTTTGAATTTGATTTGTAAAATGGGATTGGATTCACGATTTATTTCTATATTAAACTCTGTCATGATCCATTTGAAATTAATGATTTCGTTCAATACCAATAAAGATTATTTGCCCAGTTTGCAATTATCACTTCTGTCGATTCTATTATGGTTGTGATCATTGTTAATCGATCCTGTCTGTTGACTGTGCAAGGATCAATGATCGAATCTATCACAAAAAAAATTTGGTTGATGTTGTTACGTATGATTTCATTTACCCATAATCGAAACAATCTTTCTATCTTTGTATTCAATTAAACGATATGAATCTTTTTCTATATCGTTATAACTATAACAAGTGGAAAGTGGTTTTGTTGGATCGGATTGTATCTATTGTTCAACAATCACATATGATATGTTTTTCAATTGGATATAAAACAATCTTATTGTTGTTCGATTTTGACTGATTTACCCAATTTTGTGGTAACAAAAGAACAGAGTATTCCTAATCTCTGTTTTCGATTGAATCATTTTGATCCTATTTAATGATGAATGATAAAATCATTTTGATTCATTTTCAAGTAATCATTGGAAGATAATTGGATTTAATTCTTTTATAAGATTTGATTTGATTTCAATTATGATCATGTATGTTATTTTAGACTAGCTACAGAATCAGATGATTCTATAGCTAAGTCTGTAGAATTAAATTTTTATTGTTTCATTAATAAAATATCTCTCTAATTTGTGATTTTTGGTCCATTTCAGGTGAATTCGAAATTGCATTGGATTTGATGAGCAGTTAGAGGATATTTGAGATATGTTACTTGCATTTTAATTTCCTAGTTTAGTTGATCTTGGGGATATTTTCTCGGATTATGTAAACAGTTTGATACTATCCACAGGGAGGTTTTACCCTGTGGAGAAACTTATAAATACTTATTATTTTTGTAATAATGATCATCCTCATTCATGGGAGAACAAGGATATGGAATTTTAATATAGACTGAGACAGAATTTGATATTCTTCTATAGCTTTAGCTTTTCATTATATCAATATTTTGTTTTATGTTTATGTGTATCTATTTGCATTTGGTTAATGACTACTTTAGCTATCTTAATCTTTGCAAATGATATGTTTTGATCAATATAATCCATATCTGATTTCTTCCAAGTGTATAAAAAACATAGCAATTGTTTGATTCAGTTTGTGAATGGCAGATTTCTCTTCTTCATAAGTTGAATCATTAAGTATAGGTTTTTGCATAACAGGTTTCCCTTATTGCAGAGATTTATAAATCATATAATTGTTATGATTGTTTATGTCTTGTTTGTTCTATAAACAACTCAAAGAGCAGTGCAGCTTATCGTTTATGAGAAGCTTCTGAATCATCCGGTGCGAGTTTCCTTCCTCCGACCAGCTTCGAAGTCATCATACACAGGACAAATTTGGAGTGTTTCCAGGTCAGTTTGTCATTTGTTTGTTTAGTATATTTATTAGTAGTTTAGTTTAGATATAAGTTTAGTTAGATATATGTGTAGAATTAGTATATTAGATCGTTTAATTTCAGTGAGTTCTATTTCTTGTTCATAAAATTATAAAAATAAAAAAAATATCTCTAACTGTCTTACGATAGAAAGCACATGAGTTTTACAGGTTTTATTTAAATCTGCCAGTTGTAGATATTGTATATTTGTGAATAATTTATAGTGCAATAAGAAGTTAGACAGCTAATTAGTAGAGTTAGTATAAGTAGTAATTAATAGATTGTGTATATATAATTAATTAGATTAGTGTATTAGTTTGTTTTAGTGTTAGTAATAGTTTGTTTGATTTATTGTTAGTTAGTTTAGTTTCTTGTATTTAGTTTTAGTTAGTTTGTTTTATTTAGTTTAGTTTAGTTTGTTTTATTTGTTTTAGTTAGTTTTAGTTAGTTTAGATTAGTTTTCTCTTTGGTTTTCTTAGAACCTTAAAATGGCCAATGGAGTCGTTAAACCTGTCAGGGTGGTTCATTCCAAACGACTTGGGTTATTAGACAACCTCGGACCGGTTCCACTCTCTCAGTTGACGAACGGTCAATTTTGCCCCTCAACAACAGATCAACCCCCTATTGATGTCCTTGATTGAAAAGGAGGTAAAGAAGCTATTTGATGCCAAAATTATTGTTTCTTTGAGATTTTCAAAGTGGGTGGCCAACCTCGTTCCTGTAATAAAGAAGAACAATAAAATAAGATTTTGCGTGGATTTTCAGAGCTTGAACAGAATGTCACTAAAGGACAACTACCTACTTCCCAAAATGGATTACATCCTGTAGAAGGTAGTTGGATCCCATAAAATATCAATCTTGGATTATATCTCTGGTTACAATCAGATCATGGTGCACCCAAATGACTAGGAGAAGACAACCTTTACGACATCCTGCGGTACATTCATGTATTCAAAGAATCCTTTTGGGATTATGGACGTTGGAGAAACTTTACAAAGGGCCTTGGATATAGTATTTTTTGAAGAGAAAGACAATTTTATCATGATTTTCTTGGACGACATCATGGTGTTCTCGGATTTTGATGAGAAACATCTTGAACATATGAAGAAGGTCTTCCATAAATGTAGAAAGTTTGGCATATCATTAAATCCAAAAAAAAATAAAAATGGGATGGAGGAAAGAAAACTGTTGGGGAAAATAATCTCAAAGGAAGGAATAAAGATAGACCCCAGTAGGGTGGAAGGGATTCTAAAAAATAACACCCCCAGGAGAAAGAAAGAGGTGCAATCTTTCATGGGAAAGGTGAATTTTTTGAGGAGGTTCATTCTAAATCTAGCCGAAATTATAAAGCACATCACGAGTATGCTCAGGAAAGGTAATGAGATAAAATGGACCCCCGAATCCAGGAATTCATTTGAAGAAATCAAGGTGGCGTTGACCAAATATCCAGTATTAGCCAGCCTAGATTTCACAAGGGATTTTATCTTATTTTCCTTCTCCTAGGAACTGACCATCACTGGCGTCCTGTTATAGAAGGATGAGTAGAATTCTAAAAATCCTATAACCTATTTCAGTAGGACATTGAGAGACTCCCCACTAAGGTATGATATCATGGAAAAATAGGCATACGCCTTAGTGAAGGCCCTCAAATAATTTAGGAGTTATATACTGCATTCCCGCGTCATTGTTTATGTGCCTAGCAATTC
>JASDQU010880546.1:24465-34927 GCA_032191745.1 Picea mariana
CAAAGGGTGGACACCCATGGGTTGATAGTGTGCAAGTCATGGATATGTGAAAAGGACTTGAAGAAGATGATATATTTAGTTTGTTGAAGATGAGATGTACCAGGTTGGTCTTTTTGTCTGAGATTATATGCACTAGGTCTTCTTTATGAGTAAAGGTATGTCTTTTATGTGTTTGTTTGAGGCTTGTATCATGGTAGTTATGGCACATGCTTAAGGAATGTATTGGAGGCCCTTTTTGTACATTGTTGAGGTTCATGTCTTGGTGATATTGATGCATGCTTGAGACATATCCTTGGTACATTGTGTATGGTTATTATGGTTCATTGTTACAGGAAAATATTTGTGATATTGGTATATATTTGAGGCATATACTTGGTATATGATCTTGGTTGTTATGGTGCATAATTGAGGCATATTGTTGATAATATGGCATGCCTTGGATACTTGGCATATGGTATGGTACAGGTTATTGTACATGGTTGATGTACATGGTATGGTGATGTTTTTGGTATCCATGTGAGTGGATCTGGTTATAGTTGGTTGATGATGGTATATCAGTGACATAGATAGGGAAAATGACAAGTTGGATGATCGGTTTATCATCAGTTACAAGTTGATGTGATAGTGATAGTATTTGTGACAGTGACAGAGACAATGACAGTGACAGTGACAAGTTGATGTATCAGTGACAGTGATAGTTACAGGTTGATCAATGCTAGTGACAGTTTGAGTCTACACTTATATTTCATGGTGACATGATGGGGCAAGGAAAGGGGGTTGTAGCCTCCTTCCGATTGTTGTCGGAGAACTCAGGGAGTTGGAGCTTCCTTCGGGTTGGTGCCTGTAAATTAGGGGATCATAGCCTCCTTCCAGTTGTAGCTAGAGAATTCAGGGAGTTGGAGCTTCCTTCAGGTCGGTGCCTCCTTATAGGTTATGCTGTAGAATTTGGAATTTGGTGCTTCCTATGAATGTAATCTTTGACATATAATAAATCATTTTGTGATTTTCTCCCATTTGGGTTTGCATGTAAATTCTGGTGTATTGTGTATTTGTGGTTATTTGTTATGCTCTGTTGATTGATATTGCTCATTATATATTGACGATATACTGTTGATAAAGTTAATGATTACATTTTCTAATTAAAAGTGATAAAATATTGCATGATATTGATTCACCCCCCTCTCAATATTCCAACAATTGGAATCAGAGGAGGTACTTCAAGAAAACAATCTAACCATTAGAAGGAAAATCATTGAATATGATAAGATTGGAGCACCAATGTTTGATGGTCAGAATTATGCTTTATGGAATAGAAGGATGAAAACCTTTTTACAAGCACATGTATTTGATGTTTGGGAATTAGTAGTAGATGGATATACGACACCTTCCACTCCTCCAATAGACAGATATGGAAAAAAACTCAATAAAAACAATTTGAAGGATAAATACACTATTATGGGTAGTCTTGTTGATTCAGTATTTGTGAAGGTGATGCATTGTGACACTGCAAAGGATCTTTGGGACAAATTTCAAAACATTTACGGAGATTCTAAAGTAAAGGGTGTTAATCTTCAAACCTATAGAGGTAAATTTGAACAACTAAAGATAAAGGAAGATGAAGATATAACATATTACTTTCTACGAGTTGATGAAATAGTAAATATCATTACAGGATTTGGAGAAGAAATTAAAAAATCAGTAGTTGTGAAAAAGGTATTGAGGTCTCTTCCAATGAGATTTGATCCTAAAATATCAGCCTTAGAAGAAAGAGCATATCTTTTTACATTGAGGATGGACGAGATACATGGGATACTCGTAGAATATGAAATGAGGATAGAGCAAGATAATCCACCCATGAAGGAAGCAACGTTCAAAGCATCCAAGAAGACCAAGAAGAATAAGGAAAATCCAAAATTAGACTATAGTTGCAATGATGATTATGATGAATATGAAGAGATGACCAACTTTGAAAGGAAGTTAAAGAAAGGAACTAGAAAGTGTAAAGGTAAGCTTCCTTTCAAATGTTTTAATTGTGATAAAATTGGTCATTTTGCTAATAAATGTTCATATGCTAAGAACAAAGAGAATGACGAAGAAGAAGTTCCTAAGAAAGAAAAAAAATATCAAAAGGGAGACAAGAGAAGAAACAAGAAGAAAAATTTCAAGAAAAGTCTCTACTCAAAGGAGGACAGTTCATCATTTGATGAAGACGATGATAGTGACAATGACTCGAAAAATGTACTCTTTATGGATTATGAAAATGATGAAGAGGATTGTGAAGAAGAAGGTTAATTTGATCTCAAATTAGAAGTAATTAGTGCTTTAGAAGAACTAACAAGAGAAAAAAAGAAAAACAAATCACTCAAGGGAGAATTACTTATGCTGAAGAAGGATTCTCAAAATCCTAACTCTGAAAAGGATCATTAGATGATTATTAACCTGAAGGTCCAAGTTGAATAAGCCATAAGGATTGAAGAGATACTCAGAAGCAGGTTGGAAGAAAAGGAAAAGGAGAAAGAGAGCTTAGAAACTGAAATAGTTTCACTAAGGAAGGAAATTTAGAAAAGAGATATGAAGCATAATAGCACCAAAACAATAGATGAAATCATTAGTTCTCAAAGGTCGTATCATGACAGGTTTGGACTGGGATACAACCAAACATATTCAGAGAAGGGTTTGATCTCTACGACTATAGAATATGAAGCAAAACAAAGTACTTATGCAAAAGTCACCAGAGGATTCACCAAGAAGGAATAAATAAATCCTTCACATGATAATGACCAGGAAGAAGATTATAAAAGGACAGCACCATCTAGAAGACCCAGGTTTCAGAATCAACAACCACCCATGGAAATAAATCAAGAAAAACACTACAAAGGAACAACACCATTTAGAAGATATCCCAAGTATCAAACTATCTTTCTTGGTTCATTTTATTCTTGTAACAATTTTGGGCACAAAGTTATAAACTGCAAATCTTATGCTAAGAACATAAGAAAATATGAAGGTCACCCTAGAATTGATCATCTCAGAAAGACTCATGAAGCATACAATAGAAACTATAATAGTTTTGGCTCACTAAACGATGAACTATAATGTTATAAATGCAACAATTTTGGACACATGCCCAAAGATTGCAGATTGGCAGTTCCTCCAAAGGAACCAAAGCATGAATTCAACAATCATCAAAAGGGACCATCAAGAATTTGGATAAGGAAGTAGGGTAAACTAAATGTTGAAGAATGTTCCCTTTCACTATAGGAACAAAGAAGAAGAAGTGATTAGTAAGTTAACAACAGTTGTTCAAAACATATGACAGGTGACAAGAACATATATTTTTCTCTGAAAACTTAGCCAGAATTATAGGGAAAGGCACAATGAAGCTTGAAACTAAGGATGTTGGGAAAAAAATTTCCTACTTGTTGAAAACATGAAGCATAAATTGCTTAGTGTGAGTCAACTGTGTGATCAAGGACATAGACTTATATTTGAATCAGAGAAGTGTGAGATAACGAAAGAAGGATCAAGAAAATTGGTGGCTACAACAGTAAGGACTCCAAACAACAGATACATATTAAATGAGATTGGAAAGGAAAGATGTTGCCATGGAAGGGAAAATGAAAGTTGGATTTGGCACAAAATAATATGACACATGAACTTCGACAATCTGTTCAAGATCAACAGAAAGGAAGAAATAAGAGAAATGCCTAAAAATTCAAAATCAGCCACTACTATGTGCAAGCATTGTCTACATGGATAACAGACAAGAATGGAATTTAGATAAAAGGAATACTCTACAACAAAGCCACTGGAAATTGTGCACACGGATATATGTGTACCAATGAGAACAAAAGGACTAAATGGCGAACAATACTTCATGATACTTATTGATGACTATACAAGAATGATTGCAGTATCTTTTATAAAAATAAATAAGAGGCATTTAAAAATTTAACAATATTCAAGGAGATTGTTGAAAATAGAATGGATTCGAGAATTAAGTGCTTAATATTAGACAATGGAGGTGAATTCATATCAAAATAATTTATATAAATATGTGAGCATCATGGAATAAAAAGGCAGTTCTCGGAAGCTAGATCACCTCAACAAAATGGAGTCGTTGAAAGGAAGAACATAGTAGTTTATTTCATTCATTCGGGACGGTATGCATATTTACCCTAATATATATCACATTAGTTTTGACATGTTATATATGAATAAATCATCAAAAAAATTCAAGATCAATTTCATCAAATTCATACTTGGAAATTAAGAAAATTATGTATAGTTATAGAAACAAATGTCATAATGTCCTCAATGATCATTCAAAAGAATAAATGTTTCACATGAGGCTCTACATAGGATGGGCAAAATAATGAACAATTTGGAAGCCCATCATTACCCCATAGCTAGAATATTTGCACGCCCCTATGCAACAAAACAACTACTCAAAAACTAATCTCAACCCTACTCAACCTCCCTTCTCTAACTATTTCTCCCTATATGTTGTATATCTGAAGTCATAGGATACAATCTGGGTGATTCCATCCTTGTTGTATCCCCATCTATTTTTCTCTTCTTCTTCATCCACCTTCCCTATAGACTACTAAGAGGGAATGTGGTCGAGTAGTGATGTTTATTTGAATATAATCCTTAATTAATTGATCTTTGACCTCTTAAGAGCTTCAATATATAGGTTGGATATGAAGAAACCAACTTTTAAATTAGATGGGGAGTGAGGCTACATATTCCTCCCACCTATTTTGGAACATCTACACCACTTTATCTCTTGATTTTGTTACCATGACTTCATAGTGAGACCATATGTATGGGTGAGGCATAAAGAATTTGTGGAGATATAGCTCATAGAGCTGATTTTTATCTTCTTCATTGCATTGTTGATATGCCACTGTGAATTATTTTTGAGTATCTAATTCATGAGGGAGGCATTGGCAATTTGGTCAAATTGAAACCTAACCCATTATTGTTGAAGGAATAATACATATGATTTTTATTGAAGGTCTAGAAGGGGACATGTTTTATGCAACCTCTATAGTCTTATTGATAGTTTCTTCTAATATTTAAATTATGTCCACTTTATCTTCGACCTCCCTTCCTTGTCTTTCAAATTTCATATTCAATCTCTCATTATCACTTTCCAACCATTTCTCACCATCCAAGTGTTGCATCCTGAGGATTTGGAGCTTTTCTTGTAAGCCTACAATTTGTTGTTCATACTGTGATTGGGAGCCCACTATGGTTGTGATTGTTTTCTTCTTTTATCCTCTGCAATTTTCTTCAACTCTGGGATATTTGTTGTATCTTCTTCTGATTGAGCCATGATTCCCTCATAGATTGCAACAAGTAGTAAGGGATGCTCAAGTTCTTTTCTGAATTTTGATAATAAAAATACCTTAGGTGATGCAATAACTTGAAATGAAAGGCATAGTTCATGTTGTTCCTACCCTCATAGATTACATATTTCATGATATATAGGGCTACTTCATCCCATGGTGAAGGTAGGGTTTTCCTCTTAACACCATTCTTAGTTTCTTCCACTTTTTCATATAATCCGAGGAAAGATTTCTTTGCTAATATGGTCAGTTTCCTTTCCTCATTATCCCTAATTATATTTTAATGTCCACGTTGACAAGGATTATGGGTAGTGGTAGAAAGAAGTGGGGTTATTGAGAGATAGATGTGTTGTGACATGACATGCTATATAAAAACATAATTACTTAAAAACTAGTAGATGTGATGCATCTTTTCATTGGTGTAATTTCTTACTGGAAGAAATTTAATGTAGTGTGTGAAGGTCTTTGCATGTTGCCTTGATGAAGGTTGTGATATTCCTATAGGTGGCTCATGTGCTTGATTTGGGTGATCTGGAATGTATAGGTTGAATACTTTGTTTCTTGTAGCACTCTGTAGGTTTTCAATTTGTAGTGTGCTTCTCTCATAGTTTCTTTGTAGTGATCCTTTCCTATAGATGCATGTAGGTTGAAATTATTGTGCTCCTTTCTTGTAGTTTCTTGTAGGTGCATATCCGTGTAAAAATTCCTCTCATATAGTTTCTTATAGGTACACACACATGTAGAGATCCTCTCTTATAGTTACCTATAGGTTCAAATTCCTATAGGAACTCGTGTTACAAAAAAATTGTGACCTAATATCTTTGGAGTCTCATATACGTGTATTAATAAGGCATAAGATGATATATTGCAAGTTCAAGGTTGTGGAATATGACTTGGATAGTTTCAATAAATAACATGTTGGAATGTATAGAGTGTGTATGAAAAGAAATCAATGAGTGGGATGTGTGAGATGGATGAGATGGATAATTGGAGTGAGTGGAATGAATGGAATTGTGATCAACCAACTACTAATAAAACTTTGATTTTGCAATGGTTCAAGTTAAACTATATTGATTGGAATGGATTTTTCATTGTGTAATTGCACTTGGAGATTTTACTATGTTTAATAAAAGATAGTTTATCAATGCTATGTCTATCAATACGTTGTGTACCAATACTTGCTCATTGATACTTTATTCACCAATACCTTATTTAGCAATACTCTATCTAGGTTTCTTTGAAATAATTGCTTTGTTGTACGCATGTTGCTTGTGGAACTGACATTTCACTTGATATTTTCCCTACATATTTGTATATTAATTTGAGGAATCTATGTAAATATGGAATACTCTATTTTTTCTTCTTTTTATGCCCAAGATGCAACGTCATATACAAATGTGTAGTTCTATGGAGAGCCTTTTTATCTCTAAGTGAGGATAATTATTGCTAGTACATTCTTTGCAATGGGATCTCAGTAAGCTTGAAACTTGGACTTGGTGAACCTTGACTATCCATATATCATGGAACCTTATTCCAATATTATTTGTTTGAAGTAGAGTAGGGCTTATATTATCTTTTAAGCTTCCTTCCTTGGTATTTTCCAAACTAGAACTTGATAGTATGGAATGCGTATTATAGTTTGGTTGATCTAGTGATTAAATTGGAGGCTCACATGTTTTCTTTATATTTGAAATTTATCAAAAAAATCCTTGAAGTGATAGAAATAATGCAGTTCGTACCCATGGATCGTTTGTGACTGCATAGTTCCTTCCCAAATTATAACTTCTGAAATTTGTATCTCAAGCTTTTGTATCTCAAGTTTTTAATTTTTTTTTGCAGCATAAACTAAGATTTGACTTTTAGGTTACTTACAATTATAAGCATGAAATCCATCTCAAGCAACATTCTTGGTTGAAAGGAAAAAAACTATACATGTTTGAAAACATATTTAAGGATGTTAAATGTTTTTCAGTGTAAGAATATAAATGAAATTCAATGAGCTGCAATTTTAATTGAAGAATATAAATGAAATTCAATGAGCTGCAATTTTAATTGAATATTCCCCTCAAACTATAATTCGAAGTCAATGATACATGAATTTAATTGAATATGCCTTCTCCTCCCTCAAAGGCAATCTTATTCACAATGTAAATTTACCTTCACTAGATGGATATGAGGTTTTCTAAATTTTTAAAGTAGCTTGTATGTAGATGGCCAATGATAGTATGAGGAGAGAGTGATGAAATGCCTCTCACAAAGCACTTCTTAAATGGAGAAATTTTACACTATGGGTTCACAAATTTCACAACCTAGTTATAGAATCAGAACAACATGAAATTGGACTTACAACAATATGACTGAATTTTCCATCTAAACTCCAACAACAATATGAATGGTACGTGTGATTTCGAAAGGCATGCCACATAGAAAATCTAGTGATAAAATTCATGCAGCAAGAGACACTCCCAAAAAAGTTCTATGATGTTGGCTTAAACACAAAATTTATGATCCCTTAAACTAGGTCTGTCCATTAGCGCAGTCAACACACACTCACAAAAGTGGCTTGCATTAAACTTGTAGAAAAACAACATATATGTTAAATGTTTTTGCAGCTTAAGCTTGCATTTTTTGTCTTAGCTCCATTCAAAGAGGACAAGTACTCAAGAGATCACATATGCATCCTATAAATTACTATCGTGAACATTTCTACTATTGAAGACATGTATTGCAAAAAAAAAACCTTGAGAGTATCTTACAAATAAAACCATTGTGCCAATGGACTCTCTCCTTGGAGGAGTTTATTAATGCAAAGAAAAAGATTACAGGGAGATTTTACAAGATAGTTTCTCACAATCAATCATCGGCAAATGACCCTCCATGCTCTTTAAATAGAGATCATGGACCAATCGGGTGTTAAGCCATGGATCAATGGTCATTAANACACTTTTACCTAACGACACAATAGACCAAGTAGATCTTACTAACTCCTAAGTGTCTAAATATCCTAACATCCCCCCTTAAGAAAAACTTGGGATAGGATTGAAGGATTTACTATAGTGACACAATAGGAGAAGGAAGGAGGCATTAGAGCCTATCCCCCCTTAATGACAACTTCCTGAACTCCTAACATAGATTGAAGTTTGGAAAACTTCGCTTCTGTAAGAGACTTTGTGAAAATGTCGATCTTCTGTAGGGAAAAAGAGCACTTCAATAACTTGATCATGAATGAGCTTTTTGATGAAGTGCATGTGTAGCTCGATGTGTTTGTTATGCTGATGTTGAACTGGGTCTTTGGTGAGCTTGATGGCACTCTGATTGTCACACCAAAAGCTGGCCGGATGCTGGTGCTGGAATCCAAACTCTGAAAGGATCTATCGAAGCCACAGGGCTTCTTGACTTGCATTTACTGCTGCTCGGTACTCTACTTCTACTAAAGAAAGTGCAATAGCCTGTTGTTTCTTATAGGCCCAAGTGATAGGTCCTGAACCAAGGCTGAAAACATAACTTGCAGTAGACTTCCGACCATCAGGGTCGTTGACCCGATTTGAATCAATGAAACCAACCAATAAAGGAGTTCCCCCTGAACTGTAATGTATCTCGAACTGAACTGTACCACGAACATGGAAAAGTATCCTTTTAGTTGCTTTCCAATGGCTTTCATGGGGTTTTGGCATATATCGGGAAAGAAGATCAACAACAAAGGAAAGATCAAGACGAGTATGATTCAAGTATAAGAGGCTACCAACTAACTGGCGGTACAGGGTGGCATCAACTTCAGGAGAAGTACAGGTGGTAGAAAGATTGACTCCATACTGGAAGGGAGAAGGGGTTGGTTTACAATCATCCATGTGAAAGCGATGAAGAAGGTCACAAGAAAAACTGGGAAAGAAAAATTCCTTCATTGGTTTGCAAAACTTGGAGGCCAAGGAAATAGTGCAAAAAGCATAAGTCTATCATTTCAAATTTCTTCTTAAGGCTGGTTTTCACATGTTTTAAAAGTTTTGAGTGACTACCAGTAAAGATAAGGTCATCAACATAAAGGACAAGGATTATGAGATGGCTTCCTACTTTCTTAGTATAGACATTAGGATCAAAATGGCATCTAGAGAATCCAGTGGCAATAAGAAAGCTATCCATTTTGGCATACCAAGCTCTAGGATCTTGCTTGAGACCATAAAGAGATTTCTTGAGGTGAAAAACAAGGCTAGAGTCATTCTGGACATAGCCAGGAGGTTGTTCCATGTAGATTTCTTCTTGCAAATCTCCATGCAAGAAGGAGGATTTAACATCCATCTGATGGACCTCCCATTTATGTGAGGTAGCAAGGGCAAGAACAAGTCAGATGGAATTCATTTTTGCTACAGGGGCAAAGGTTTCATTATATTCAATTCCTTCAACTTGGGAAAATCCTTTGGCAACTAATTGAGCCTTGTGTCTTTCAATACTTCCATCTGATGCATACTTAGTTCTGTAGACCCATTTTCATCTAACAAGTTTTCTTCCTTTTGGAAGAGGTAGAAGATCCCAAGTATCATTTGTCATTAAAGAACGATACTCTTCATTCATTGTTGTATCCCAATATGGATGACTTGAAGCTTTTGCAAATGTCTCTAGATCATGATTTTCTGAAACTTGAGACAAAAGAGAAGAGGCTCACTGGAACTGTGAACATGTCCGATGTTGATCTGAAGGATCACCGACAAGATCACCAGCTACTTCTCATGTTGAACGGACCCATCTAGGAAGCGGTGGAGCTGGTGCTGGTTCAGGTTCAAAGGACTAATCTGGAGGAGGGTGAGCAGGCATAAGTGGATTTTCATCCTCACTGTCATCATCTGAAGAAGAAACCAGATCATAAGAATGCACAAACGCCGAATATGGCTCGCAGGCTGAAGAAGGCACAATTGTCGAATTAGGCTCGTAGGCCAAGAGATTTTCATCAAATTTAACATCTCTTTTAATAATAATTTCATTACAATGTGATTGAATAAGTTTGTAACCTTTGACATCTTCAGAATAACCAACAAATATACACTTCTCACTTTTAGGTTGCAATGCTTTCCTTTTCTCATCAGGAAAGTGAGCCCATGCTATACTGCCAAATACAC
>JASDQU010880547.1:0-25329 GCA_032191745.1 Picea mariana
TCAAAAGAGCAAGTGTAGACCCGCATATACACATCCATAAAAATTAGTGTCTCAAAAAAATGAAAGATAACAAAAGAGCAAGTGTAGACCCGCATATACACATCCATTAAAAATTAGTGTATCAAATAATGTGTGGGTCTGTCCTCGCCAAAACCCAATACACATATTTAAATAGGAAACCTAACTTTTGACTTTACATATTTTCCAACTCTACATTCATTGGGTTTTTCCATCCAATGACTTTTGAGCAGTATAACTCAATTCTCTCGTTCTTTTTTTCATCCAACTTTTGAGGACTAATTCTCATCAACTCCGTTGTGAAACAGGGCGCTGGAAAAGGCCAAAAGAAAGGTGGGAAGAAAGAGTATGTATTTTGTGCTCGTCCGGAAAAGTGGAAACAGAAAATTATTTCATTTTAGAATGTGAGGCCCTCAAAGACAACAGGGAAAAATATGCAGGTATTCTGGCAGCTAATTCTTGGGATAATCTATTCGGCAAAGAGTTTGTTGAGAAGCTGGGAGCGATTATTGTAAAACTTCACAGGAAAAGGGCCGAATACAAAAGCCAGATGGAAAAACAATCTGTCCCATAGGCTATTTTTAGCCTCGTGGACGTTAAAAAATACTTTCTTTCTTCTTTCTTTCCATTGGTTTTTGAGCACTATATCGTAGTTCTTACCTTTTTGCCATGTATACATTGTCTCATCCCCAACTTCATCAAACGCATTCATTCAAGGTTTGCAAAATCTGCATTTGTAAAAATGGGCGATTACGATTACGATTACGATTACAATGGTAGTTTTCATGACAAACCAAATCCGAATCTCATCTATAGTAAAAAAAATAGAAATTGGTGAATTTGTTTTTGGGAAAAAGTATGGAAAAATAATTTATGGGTTATATATGTTAGAGGAATCTCTAATTTGGTCGGATTACTTGGTTGAGATCTAGATTCAAAAACCCTAGGCTAGTGTCAACAGTGAGCAAGACAACACTTATTTATCACTTAGCAAGGACTGACATGTCCCCCAACCACCTATGAACATTGGAGTAAGAAAACTTTGAAGGACATGCTTGTAGGTTTTGATCCACTTATGTGTGCATGGGTCACAATACAATTTAATATAATATATCTGGGTGCAACTACATCTTCGACCACTACCTCAAGACGTCATCACATTCCACCACTACCTCAAGGTGCCCCATAGCTCCAAGCTAATCCCTCATGAAAATTGAACCTTGCCCAATAATAAAAAAACTCCTAACTTTCCACCATTAAATCTTTTGAACTACAAAAAAAATCTTTTTTAAAAGATGTATACTATATTAAGAATATTAAGAAGTGTTCAGATCCATATGAAATCCTAAAATAGACACGTTGATAGAAAAGTGAACTAATGTGTCATATGGAATTTTAAACCCATTGCGCATGATTATTTACTCTGAAGATATATTAATATCTTTACGAGATTTGTTTAGCCATCTTTAATTGTATGTGGAAGTTAGATTTAACCAATTAAAAAGGTTTTGTACCCAAAACGAAAACATCAACTTATTGCGATTCCAATCACAAATGATTGGTAGTGGCAACCCATGCAACTCGTAAGCCTAGTTGAAGAAGACATCCTGTCTTTTTTTATTGGACCTGATATTAGTAGTGGCAACTTATAGATGTTCGTCATATCTGGACCCACTAGTTTGGTTGGATGGCGAGGAAATGTAGTTATACCAATGGGAGGGTAGAGTCCAACCTTTTTATAAAACAGTTGCACTTTAGTTATAAATTGTGTCGAAATCAAAATCTTTTTAAATATAAAGTATATTAAATTACCTTTTTATTTAAATTTTTTAAATTATGTTTTTTGAAAAAGTTAAGTGTGTAATTAGTATTGATTAAAATAGAGTGATTTTATATACAAAGTAAAATAAAAAGCGCATAAACTCTATTATTTTTCATTTAAAATTTTCTTTCGTTTTAGCAAAAAAATTGTAATAAATAAGGTTTTAGTTAATATGAGCAAAATTTTTGTAAATAAATAAGGTTTTAGTTAATATGAGCAAAAATTTTGTAAATAAATAAGGTTTTAGTTAATATGAGCAAAAATTTTGTAAATAAATAAGGTTTTAGTTAATATTAAAAAGATACAAATTGTTGAAATAGGTTAGTTAGGAAAGTTGGGGTTGTCTAAAGGTGGCTTTGCTGAGAGAGAGAGTGTGTTCATTTTGAGATATATATATATATATATATATATAGAGAGAGAGAGAGAGAGAGAGATCTCTTATGTAGTTGATCACACAAAGATTGGAAAAATTAACAATTGTGACTATTTGTCTCTAGTTTTGTTGTAGGATAATATGTACTTGTTTTGGTTTTAGTGTTGGGACTAGGTGTCTTTTATAATTCTCTATAGCATGTCATCTTTTTCCATATTACATGATCCATGTTTACATGTGTTACTTGCATGTGAAGTGGGGATAATGGTTTCTTGTTTTGGTTTCCTTGTTTTCTAGGTGTCCCTTCTCTCTTGTGCAAACAAGTAACATGATGGACCCATCAGAGATAAGAAAATCCAAAATGGTCAACTATCCTATGATTCTCAAACATACACTAGGAGTCAATAAACCCTACTTTCTTCAAGACCTTTCCTATATTATCAACCATCCCCTATCCCAACAATAGAAACAACTTAATTTGTGGCTTTCATTCTTATAAACCATTGCTTGTATTCACCATCCAAGTTAACTTATATTTTCTTAAACTACACCAACCCAATTTGAATAGCCTTTTTCTCAAAGGCACTATTTTTTCAAACATTACCTAAACTTGGAACCTTATTTCTATTCTTCATAACACACTCCATTAGGTAGTATGGAAGTGGATGGACCATCATCTTAGGAAAAAAATGAACTCCATCAACATAATATCTTACATAAGTTGTTGCAAAAACATGTATCATTTCTTTAAAAATGGCACTCGACAATGATGGGGAAGCATGGGAGTAGAAGTTCGCTGTTAGAGATTAGTGCATATGTTAAAGTTTTAGGATCTTGATTTCCTTCTTGGATGGCCATGGATTCCCTAGCATAGATGGAATCTAGTCATCACAGAACCACTTAACCTACATGGCAATATTAGTAAGAGATGGTTCGAGTACCCTACAGAACCAAGAAGTAGGCTAAACAAAAATAAGTAACCTAAAAATCCGCAAGGATGTATGGTGAAATCAAAAGAGAATCCTATGTATGAAGTAACCACTCAAGTAATAAGGACATATATCTAATATATGTAGGATCGTGTCCTCCTCTATGAGTTTGTTTTCCTTTGGCTATCTAAGGCAACACTAAAATGGTGGATTTCATTTCACTAGAAGGTTAGATTTCATTTCACTAGAGCATTAAATGGCCCGTCGAAGCTAGGAACAAAGGGATTCTTCACAATGATTTTAATCAATTCAATGGATAGAGAAGATGTAACATCCCCACTATAGTCCACAGTTTAATATATGTATAATGTAGATATGAAATGTGGCTATGGCCAAGTGATGTAATATGCAATTTGTATTTTTTATTTTTAATAAATAAAATGTGAAATATGATGTTAATTGATGGGGGACATAAAAAGACATGGGAGTTGAGTTTTCCACAAGAAAAATGAGTCTTTAAGAGGGGTCCACAGGAGAAATTATTTATGGGTATTAATCCAAACCCACATTCTTGAATTTTATTATCATTGTGTATTAAACTTCTATTTTTTGTTTGAGTACATGAGAGAAAATTTAAATGAATCTATAGAGATCTATAAAAGATTAAACAAGAAGTAAATCCAAAAAGATAACAACTTAAAAGCATTACCGACAAAATTAATCTTTTAATCTATATATTAATAAATATGCAAATACTGAAAATTGCAGTAGATAAAATTGACAAAAGTAGATAAAGTTGACAAAAGGATTGAAATTTTGAAACCAATGTTTGATATTATCAATAAGATCAAGAGCTATAAAAAAAACCCTAAAGCTTTTAAGATTATTCTTAATTCAATTGACAAAATAAAAACCTCAAACATCAATGTTTGCACATCATAAGAAACCTAGCTTTGGGTTACTTGAAGTTGATTCCGAGACTTGAATAGGATTTTGAAGTGAAAGACTGATCGAAGAGATCCAAATTTTCATAAAAAAGGCATAGAATATAAAACCTACTTTAGATGAAACACTAAAGAGGAAGTGTTTACAGGGAATAAGCATCAAGAATGAACCATATGACACCATACTCTTTTTTATATATATAATTATTTCTTTTATATTATATTATTAATTTATTTTTTAATTTTATTTATTTATTATACAGTTCATTTCTTCTTTTATATTATATCATTTATTTATTAAAAATAGCTACACAATGATTAAAAAAATAAAAATAAAAAAACATATTTTTTAATGCCTCACTTATCATAACAATGAAAATGCAAAATAGTTACACAATGATTAAAAAAATAGTAATGAAACAAAAAAAATTATAAACTTAAAACATTTGTTTTGATGTGATAGTCGTGAAAGCAAAAATCAAATAAACTCCTACAAACTCACACAACCCAATCTCAATATGCTATCAATTCTATGTGCTTTCTTGTTATGCGTTGCAAAACAAGAAGGTATTGGAGATCAGTATTCCTTTGTATCGGGAGGACATCTACTAACAACAGATATCCAGAGTATATCTTATTCTCTGTAATGGCTAAGGGAGGTGTTTGATATTAGAACATTGTTGTTCCATACCTGTTCTAAATCCCAACCACTCTAATTGTATCAATGTAGTGGTTTAGATTCACTCAAAGGAGTTGTTTAATTTTCAAAACAACAAAATAAATGAAATTCATGAAGTGTTATGTGAAACTTTTTTTTAGCAGGTTAATCAATAAGACATGATGTCATGACATGTAATTAAAATAAGTTATTTGAATGGGAATCACCTTCTCTGCATTACATTATGATGTAATTAAAATAAATTAATTGAATGAGAATCACCTTTTCTGCATTGATAAATTTGGAAAGCGAAGTCATATGGGACTCTGCTTAAAATGGAACCAATATTTCGGTTTTGCCATTCGAAATAATTATGAATTTGACTTTTTAGATTAGAACAAAGATGAAGATGATCATTGATAGGAAATTATTGTTTTTTTAGTTAGTTTCATTTTAGTTATTGATGGAGAAACATCTTCTACAACAATCTAGTATTTGACCTCTAAGGTCTTAGGAACTTTTTGAGAAGAAGTTGGTTTCCTCATTGTAATTGTTTTTAATCATTTTCCTAAATTGTAATAGTCTAGGGTATTCGAGAAGAATGAAGTTTTTCCCCGAATGAAATAGGAGGTTGAAGAGTTAGATAAATAAGGAATTATGTTTGGATTTGATCCTACCTTTTTCAATCAGAATCAGGTTATTATAAGCTAAAAAAAAGTTTTTGTGTAATTTTGGTCAGATCCAATCCTATCTCCATGGATTGGATTGATCTGATCCTTATTGCATTAAAAGGATGATAGGAAAGAATAGAGTGGGTATGAGAGGGTTGCAGAGTGAAAAGTGTGAGTGTGAAAAGGTCTGGGAGATCTAGAAGGGAATCATGGTTATTGTCCCTTTGTTTTCATTCTTCTTCTAATAAAAATTTCAAGCTTGTCGAATTTTGTGTGTTGAATTGTTTGAATTTTGTTATGTTGTCAAATAGTGTAAGAATGAATGTGTGTTACAAGTTCCATATCGGCCCTTACGCAGAGTGAAATCTGCATTTTCAAATACTGTTTGTTTTGTTTGTTTAACGTGGATGAATCAATGGTTCACATGTCACCTGTAGTGAAGCAATATTCATCGTCGATCATGGTAAGATCGACGATGATCAATTCTAATCAAAATCGGTAAATTATCAAAAGGATCGATGAGGTCGGATCCAACCGTTGATCGAGAGAGGTGATCGACGATCATTATTGGATTGCAGGCCCCTAACTAGTGCGAGGTTTAATTTGGAGACACCCCCCGCAATTTTAACATGTGTTCAAAAAGAAATCCACGTGTCGATGATATGTGGATTATGGTAACCCCCTTCATAGAGATATGAACTTGAACTTCAACCCCCTACAAAGTAGCTCCCAGTCACCATCCCTTGGTCCTATTGAGTTGAGAGTCAAGGAGTTTAGCACCCAAACTCCTATCTTCGTAAACTAGCCTATGGTTCTTGGCTTGTGGTTGTATGATAAAGGAGTTAGGGCTTGAGTTTTAGCCCTCACTTCTAGAGTTTTCTCACACAATGAAGGAAAAGTTCTAAAATCTTGTATAAGGTTATTTCAAATTTTTAGTTTAATTTGAATTCTATTAATTAAATAGTTTTTACAAAAACAACCAGGGAAGGATAATTGAAGATGGCCTTTAGAATACAAGGAGGAAGAGGTTGAGGTCGAGGAAGACCTGTTGCAAATGTTAAAGTCATTGAAGAAATGAGAAACCTTCAGGCGTGATTGGAGGCAATGGATGTTGTTCAACGAAGAGGTGTTGGCATGGGAGATATCAGTGAAGAAGAAGAAGATGCAGAAGTTGAAGAGGGAGAAGAGACTAAAGAAGAAGGTGTTGAAGAAAAATTAATTAGAGATGTCATGGGAGTTATCTCTAGACCAAGAATGGAGGTGCCACTGTATGAAGGAAAATTGAATGTAGATGAATTGATGGACTGTATCAATACTATGGACAAGTAATTTGAATATGAAAATGTACCTGATGAGAAAATGGTAAAATTTGTTGTAACATGAATGAAAGGACATGCATTGCTCTAGTGGGATGGAGTACAAGGTGAGAGGCAAAACAAAGGCAAGACATAGATCAAGATTTGGGACAGAATGGTAGCAAAATTGAAAGGTAAATTCATGCCCTAAGACTATCAACTAAATCTTTTTAGAAAAATGCAAAATTCGAAGCAGAGAGGTATGTTAGTTAAAGAATACACTTAAGAGTTTTATAAATTGAATATAAGTACTGGTCATATAGAAGAAAATCCTGAGAAATTTGCTAGATATCTTAATGGACTAAGATATGAGATCCAAGATGAAATTGAAATTTTATCTCTTAACATTATTGAAGAAGCATATCATTTTTCTCTTAAGGAAGAAGAAAAATTAGCAAGAAAGCATAATCAAAGGAGCAGAGGTCGCAGTTCAACAAGAGGCAAAGGAAAACAAGGTGGCAGAGGAATATCTTCAACTCCAAAGGAAGAAGCCAACAATTCACATAAGTAAGAAAAGTCACCAAGAGGTGATGGTTTAAAAGGGAGAATACATTATCAAAGAGGTAGGGGATATTTTATCATATCTTTTAGATGTAATAAGTTTGGCCATAGATCATATAAATGTATAGAAAATGCTTCCACTAGTAGAGGAAGTGCAAGTGTTTCTTAGGCATAAGAAGAAAGTGTTGAGTCATCTATACATGAGAATGCACCAGAAGTTGGAGATTCATGTATGATGAAGAGAATATTGTTGGAACCACATAAAGAGATTAAGGAACCTGCATAGAGGAAGACACTCTTCAGAAATGTATGAAAAATAAAAGGTAAAAGTTGTAAAGTCATTATTGATAGTGGAAGTACTGATAATTTGGTGTCTACAGAGACAACACACCCTATTCTATATAAGGTGCCATGGATACAAAAGGGACATCAACTGATAGTGAGTGAGCAATGTGAAGTGGAGATTCAGATTGGAAGTTATAAGGACAAGGTACTTTGTGATGTTATGCCCATGGATGTATGTCATATTTTGCTAGGTAGGCCTCGACAGTATGACAGAAAGGAAATACATTATGGAAGGAACAATACATATACTTCTGATAAAGATGAGGAAAAAAACACTCTCTTACTATTGAAGGATGAAGGATCGATTGAAGAAAACAACTCAAAGGTCTTGTTGGTCAGTGAGAAAGAATTTGTGCAAGACATTAAAAGGAAGAGGTACATTTTTACCCGATTGGTAAACCAAAGGAAATTCTTACTAACACAAATTTAAATGATCTGCCTAAAGAAGTTAAAGAATTATTGGATGAATTTGTTGATACTATGGTTGATGATTTACCAAATGAATTACCTCCATTGAGAAGTATCAGTCATCACATAGATTTAATTCCATGGGATTACCTTCCAAATAAAGAAGCATATCAAATGAACCCACATGAGAATGAGGAGATAAGAAATCAAGTTCAAGAATTGTTAGATAAAGGTCTGGTCAAAGAAAGTTTGATCCCATGTGCAGTTCCAATAGTGTTGAATCCAAAGAAAGATGGAGGATGGAGAATGTGCACTGATTCTAGATCTATAAACAAAATCACAATAAGGTATAGATTTCCATTACCTTGAATTGATGATTTGATGGATTGCTTGAGTGGTGCTAAGTACTTTTCAAAACTGGATTTGAAAAGTGGATATCATCATATCATGATTAGAGAAGGAGATGAATGGAAAACAACATTTAAAACAAATGATGGGTTGTATGAATGGTCAGTAATGCCCTTTGGACTCACAAATGCGCCCAATAATTTCATGAGATTGATTAATGAAGTACTTAAAGAATTCAATGGTAAATTTGTTATAGTTTATCTAGATGATATTCTAGTCTACAGTTAGACTAGAGAATAACACTTGAGACACCTCAGGTTAGTTTTAGATAAACTACAACAAGAAAAGCTACTAATAAATTTGAAAAAGTGTAGTTTTGTGAAGACATAATTGGTTTATTTAGGTTTTTTGATATCTAGAGAAGGTCTGAAGATGGACAAGGAAAAGGTAAATGCTATAATAATGTTTCCTACTCCAAAGAATTCTTTTGAGGTAAGAAGTTTCCATGGTTTGACAAGATTCTATAGAAAATTCATCAATAACTTTAGTGGGATATGTGCTCCAATTATAGAAACCTTTAAAGGAACCAAAAAACCATTTAAATAGACAGAAGCAATGGATAAAAGCTTTAAATTATTAAAAAAGAAGATAATAGAATAACCAATTTTAGCACTACCAAATTTTATTAAACTCTTTCAAGTTGAATGTGATGTAAGTGGGATTGAAATAGGACTTGTTCTAAGCCAGGAAAAGAAACCAGTTGCTTATTTTAGTGAGAAATTAAATGAAGTAAAATAGAAATATTATTGATATGACAAGGAGTTTTATGGAATTATTCAAGAACTAAAGAAATGGAGACATTACCTCATGCCAAAGGAATTTGTTTTGTACACTAATAATCATTCCTTGTAGTATATTAGTAATCAAACAAAATTAAATCATAGACATGTCAAATCGATTGAGTTCTTGCAAAATTTCACTTTTTTTATTAAGCATATAAGTGGACAATCAAATAAGGTAGCAGATGCATTGAGTAGAGTCAGTTTGATTTTATAAGAGTTTCAAGTAAATGTTGTAGGATATGATGGGTTGAAAGATATGTATAAAGATGATGTAGATTTTAAATATGCTTATGCATTCTGTGAAAATCCAGTAAGTAGAGACAGAACTCCATGGTTGTATTGCATGATTCAAGTTTTGATGTTTTTGGTAGTAGTGGTAGGTATTCACCTATAAGGCAACTTTTGTTAGAGATGAAGATGTTAAGAAGTTAAAGGAAACCATTAAATAGTTCGAAGAATCCCTAGAAGAAATTAGAAGATCCCAGAAGAGAAGTTGGCCCCACGAAATAATAATAAAGAAGAAATATAATGCTCCAGAAGTAAAGTCGACCCCACAAGAAAAAGACAAAGTGAAAATATAATTTCCAGAAGACAAGTTGCCCCTACTTGAAGAGACCCCTAATCAGAAAAGACACCTACCCAATCCAGTATAAATAAAGGTGGCGCATTTCGCATTTGTCACACACATTCACTCATCCATAGCACAAGGTTAGTGGAGAGAAACAATCCAGTGAAGTAGGAAGGAAGAAGGGTGTAGGTTGGATAGGGTTTCCTCATAACCCTTGCTAGGGTTTATCTCTGTTGTCTTGGTGGTGCACTGGTGGGGGCCAGATACTCTAGCGCTCTAGCTAGGGTTTGTTGTAGCTATATTGTTGAGTTATCTCTTGTGAAGATAGGTACATATTGTTGGGATTATTCTTTGTTGGTCTTCTCTAGTGGATAGATATTTCTCATGGTTATATTGTATTAGAAAGGATATTCTCTGTAAAGAAAAGTTTGTTGGGTTTTCTCCCCTTTTGAAGAAGGATTTCCAAGGATAAATCTTTGTCTCTTGTTGTGCCTGTTTATATTTCAGTATACGATTATTGAATATTAAAAGAATATCTAAATTGCTATGGTAAATATAATGCTAACTAATTTTATAAAAATCTAATATGGTTTCAAAGCTAGTTACCTTCGAAACAATCTAATCCCTAGAAGGAAGACCGTGAGATTTACCACATTGTTGCAATTTGATGTTGCTCAAGACCTAAACCTTGTCAAGTTCATTGAGCAACCTATTGGAGGATGTTGATATTAATTTTTCCATAGATCATATCACCCTAGCCTTGCGCAACTCCTAGTGGTCTTAGATTACAACTTGGTGAAAGTTGAAATTTCTCGTTGCAATTGTAGTTTCCAGTTACAGTTACAGTTGTAGTTTCCAGTCACAGTTGCAGTTTCCAATTTCCAGTTGTGTAAACCTTGAGATTAGAAGACAAGTCGGATGGTGCTATGAACTTCTAGGTATGCACTTGTATATGTTTTTCAAGTTATAATATATATCAAAACATAAATTTGTTTGCAGCGGATGTACAAGGGACCTTTTTCCAAACAAAAATATGTAGATCCAAAGGGATCTCATATTCAATGCATTCAGAAAAGAAGTGCATCCTCCGTAAAATTTAAGACTCGAGGTTTGACTGTTTAAATTGATATGCCTCTAAATGTGTATTTGTTATGGAATTATTGTGATCTTATGAACATCTAGTTGCATCTTGATCTATTGAATTTATTATCTTTATGCTAACCACTTAATACTATAGATGCACTTGTTTACAAGACAAGTTGATCTCCCCTCTAGGAGATATTCTTGTTTTATTATTTTTCCCAGGCAGGTTATCTTGTAAATTCCATGAAGTTTACCACAGAGGTAGGTCACCAGTGATATCTTTGAGAGGGGGCTATAGTGACAGTTTATGAAGGCATCATATTAGATAGTCTCTAGTTTGAGACATGAAGCAATCTAACCAGACAAGGAGTTGTGTATATGACAATATTCATTCATGTACTGAAGGAGAAGAGCACGCAGTTATATCGCATTGATGAGCCATATCATGAGGAGGAGGTATCCTTCAGGAGGTCTAGAGGATATTACATGGATATTAATATTGTAAAGCAAGAGGATATGGTGTCTTATCCCCCTCACCCTTCAGTAGTTCAGAGGGAGCCAGTTGAGCCTGTTGATCCAGTTGATCCAGTGTATCCTGTTGATGTTCCTAGAAATATTGTAGTAGGCCGAAAGAGGCCTGCATGGGCTCTTCAGAATTTGCAGGAGGCAGAGAGACATCCAACTCCATTTGGTACTTTCAGAGAAAGCAAGAGACCTCAAATATTCTCGAGCTATGTTGAAATGATGAGCCACATCATTGATATTGATCCTTCCTATTATGAGGAGGCATCTAGTCAGCAGGTATGGAGAGATGCCATGATGGAGGAGTATCAGTCCATAATGAAGAATGATGTGTGGGATATTGTTCTGAGACATGAGGGGAAGTCTGTGGTGACTTCCAAGTGGATCTATAAGATCAAACATGTAGTTGACGGGAGAATCGAGAAGAACAAAGTGATATTTGTGGCCAAAGGATTCTCTCAAGTAGAGGGAGTATACTATGAGGAGACATTTGTCCCTATTGCTCGGTACACTTCCATTAGGACGATCATTGCCCTTGATTTAGCTATGGGTGAGAGACTACATCAGATGGACGTGAAGACAACCTTCCTCAATGGAGAAATTGACTAAGAAGTGTATTGAGAAACCAGATGGTTTTGTGATTCATGGGAAGGAGTCCCATGTGTGCAGGTTGAAGAAGGCCATGTATGGACTCAAGCATGCACCTCGAGATTGGTATGTGAGGATTGATGGATACTTGATGATTTTGGGCTTTAGAAAGAGTGTTTCAGATCTCAACCTCTACTATAAAGTTGTTAATGGCTATTCCTTTATTTTGATTTTGTATGTTGATGATTTATTCCTCACTGGAGTAGAGAGCCTCATTGCTAGGTGCAAATATGAGTTAGCCTCTAAGTTTGAAATGAAGGATCTTGGCATGATGCACTATTTCTTAGGATTAGAAGTGTGGCAGAGAGGTGATGAGATCTTCTTAGGTCAAGGTAAGTATACAGTTGATATCTTGAGGATATATGGGATATTGGACTATAATTCCATGGCTACAATGATGGTGTCAAATATGAAGAAGTTGAGTGATCCTTCTTCTGATTCAGACTTGATTGATCTGACTATGTATAGACAACTATTTGGATCATTGATGTATCTAGTTAACACCAAACCAGACATTTTATATGCAGTGAGTACACTAAGCCAATTAATGAGTCAGTCAAGATAGTTTCATTGGGTAGCTACAAAGCATGTGTTGAGATACTTGTGAGGGAAATTTGGATATGGCCTGAGATATTATTCCAGTGTTGACATGAGATTACAGGGATATGCTAATTCTGATTGGGTAGGGAGCACAGTGGACAGGAAGAGCACCTATGGGTGTTGCTTCAGTTTGGAATCTTCCATGGTTTCCTGGTGTAGCAGGAAGCAGATGTCTATGGCTTTCAGTACTGAAGAGTCCAAGTAAATATCAATGTGTATGGAAACTTGAGAAGTAAGTGTGGCTTCACAAGCTCCTTGCAAGATTGTTTGGGAAGATGTTGGATCCCACCGTGATTCATTATTATAACCATAGTTGTGTGAAGCTCTCAGAGAATATAGTATCTCATGACAAATAAAAACATGTTGAGATCAAGTTTCATGACATTCGAGACATGGTGTTGAGGAAAGCAGTACTAATGCAGTACCTTCCTACATATGAGCATATTATAGATGTTCCTACCTAGCCCGTGGCCAAGTCAAAATTTGAGTACTTTCGTGATAAACTTGGAGTGGTAGAGAATGCCCCTCTCATTAAGAGGGAGTGTTTATGGTTACAACTATGTGAGACATTCTCAATGTCGTATGCCTTGATGGAATTAATTGGGTTGACCTATGATGATACTCGATGGACTGAGTTGATTATGAAACGTATCGATGGACTGATAAGTTGTACTAGGTTGGTGCCCAACATTCCTTGGGTTGTAGCCAATGTGGTTGGGATATAGTTGTACTAGGTTGGTTCCCAATGACCCTTGGGTTGTAGCCCATGCAGTTGGGATATTATGTGTTATATCCCATCATCCCTTATGGTTGTAGCACTTGAAGACTCGTCCATATGGTTGTATCCTATGTGACGCATTGATGATGATAGTATCACATGGTGGTTATAGCCCGTGTGATCCCACATGATGTTGTAGACCTTATGGACATCTTGTGGTTGTATCCCTTTACACATGGATGCTGATGACACACTATGAGGTTGTATCCTTAGTGTCCTCTAGTGGGTCGGAGCCCCTAGAAGAGCTTGAGAAGGTCCACATTGGTTGTATCCATGTGTGACTATGGAGATGCTACCAATAACATGGTGTGTGTTACCATGGCATGGTCCGAGGACCATGGCATAGCCTGCGGGGATATGAGGACCAGAGGAGAACATCATGGATAATACCTCCCTAGATAAGAGGGAGCATTGATTTTTTTGGTAGAAGCAAGAGGTATTCACCTATGGGACAACTTTTCTTAGAGATGAAGATGTCAAGAATTCAAAGGAAACCATTAAACAGTTTGAAGAATCCCGAGAATAAATTAGAAGATCCCAAAAGAGAATTCGTACCCACAAAATAATATTAAAGAAGAAATATAATGCTCCAGAAGTAAATTTGGCCCCACAAGAAAAAGACAAAGTGAAAATATATTTTCCAGAAGATAAGCCGACCATACTTGAAGAGACACGTGTTTGGAAAATACACCTGCCCAATCCAGTATAAATAAAGGTGACACCTTCCTCATTTGTCACACACATTCACTCATCCATAGCGCAAGTTTAATGGAGAGAAGAAGTTGCAGAAGTCCAACGAATAAAGATATTGTATTGGCAAGGATATTCTCTCTAAAGAATTTTGTTTTGGGTTTTCTCCCCTTGTGAAGAAGGGTTTCCCAGGGTAAGTCTTGGTGTCTTCTTGTGCTTGTTTATATTTCAGTATATGATTATTGAATGTTAAAAGAATATCTAAATTGCTATGGTAAATCTAATGCTAACTGATTTTATAAAAATCTAACATCAAGAAGGTTTATTTTTTAAGGGAGCAAACTATGCATTCCAAGATGTTCAATGAGGGAAAACCTATTGAAGGAAAAGAACAGTGGTGGATTAGCAGGACATTTTGGACAGGCCAAAACATTTGCTCAGCTAATTACATTTTATTTATGGCATGGCATGCAAACTAATGTCAATAAATTTGTTGGAATATGCAGGGTTTGTCAGTATGCAAAAGGAAGGAGACAAAATACTGGATTGTATCAGCCATATCCAATTCCAGACTGACCATGGGACTTTGTAAGTATGGAATTTGTGTTATGATTTCCAAGAAATCAGGAAGGTAATAATTCAATTTATGTGGTCATTGATAGATTTTAAAAAATGGCACACTTTATAGCTTGTAATAAGACCAGTGATGCAACTCACATTGCAGATTTGTTCTTTGAAGAAGTTGTTAGTTTGCATGGATTGCCAAAAAGTATTGTTTTTTACAGAGACACAAAATTTGTGGGTCATTTTTGGAGAACTTAATGGAAAATTTTAGGGACCAATCTCAACTTTAGTTCAACATACCACCCACAAATTGAATGGGAAACAAAGGTGGTAAATAGAAGCTTGGGAAATATTTTGAGATGTCTAGTAAGTGAGCATCCTAAACAATGGGATCGGGTACTTGCACAAGAAGAGTTTGCATATAATAATTCACCTAATAGAATAACGGGATTAAGTCTATTTCATATTTTTTATGGAATGCATCCTAGAGGAATTTATGAGTTAAGGAATCTAGGAAAACAAGAAATTAGAAGTGTTGATGGTGAAGATTTTGTAGTAAGTATGTAGGAATTGTAGGAAAGGGGCAAGCAACATCTACAGGATAGTAACAACAAGTACAAATAGAAGGTCGAATTGAAGATAAGACAATTGGGTTTTGAATTTGGAGACTTGTTCATGGCACACCTCAAAAGATAAATGTTTTCTAGAGGGGAATATAACAAATTAAAAATTAAAAATATTGGACCATGTAAAGTATTAAGGAATTTTTCCTCAAATGATTATGAAATAGAACTTCCAAGTAACCTTCCAATTTCTCCAAATTTTTAATGTATCATATTTGTTCCCTTTCAAGGAAACAACAGATAATTTCACGGACACACCTAGCAGTGATAAAATTCAGACTATTGACTGGGAGAAACAACTACCTATAGCACGACAGAAACAAATTGAATATATTTTGGACCAAAATTTAGTAAATAAGACAAGGGGTAAAGAGTAATTTGAATACTTGATCAAGTGGAAAGGACAACCACTTGAAGATTCCATGTGGATGACAATAGCAGAAATATCTAAGTATGGTACAAGTATTGAAGAACTATTACAAGTCTAAGAACAAGTCTTTTCTTCCCCAAGAGTCTGATGCAAGAGCATGTTCTACAACAATATAGTATTTGACGTCTAAGGTCTTAGAAACTTTCTGAGAGGAAGTTGGTTTCCTCCTTGTAATTGTTTTTAATCATTTTCCTAAGTTGTAATAGTCTAGGGTGTTCAAGAAGAAGGAAAATTTTCCATGAATGAAATAGGGCGTTGAAGAATTAGATAAATTAGGAATTATGTTTGGATGTGATCCTACCTTTTTGGATCAAAATTAGGTTATTATAGGCTAAATAAAAAAATTTGTGTAGTTTTGGTAAGATCTGATCCTATCTCCATGGATTGGATTGATCTGATCCTTATTGCATTAAAAGGATGATAGGAGAGAGCAAAGTGGGTATGAGAGGGTTGTAGATGAAAAGTGTGAGTGTGAAAAGGTCCATGAGACCTAGAAAGGAATCATGGTTATTGTCCCTATGTTTTCATTCCTCTTCTAATAAGAATTTCAGGCTTGTTGAAGTATGTGTGTTGAATTGTTTGAATCATGTTATGTTGTAAAATAGTGTGAGAATGAATGTGTGTTACATGTTCCAGATCAACCCTTACACAGAGTGAAATACACATTTTCAAATACCGTGTGTTTTGTTTGTTTAACGTGGATGAATCAACAATTCACATGTCGTCTGCAGTCAGGGAATATTCATTGTCAATCACTATAGAATCGACGATAATCCAATTTTGATCGCAATCGGTGAATTATCAAAAAGATCGATCAATTTAGATCCAACTATTGATCAAGAGAGGTGATCGAAGGGAATTATTGGATTGTGGGATCCTAACTAGAGCGGGGTTTAATTTGGATACATTGCCATTCATTTTTAACATGTGTTCAAAAGGAAATCCATGTGTCGATGATCTGTCGATTGCGGTAACCCTCTGCATAGAGATTTGGCCCTGAACTCCAACACCCTGCAAAGTAGCTCTTGGTCACCAGCCCTTGGTCCTATGGAGTTGAGAGTCAAGGATTTTAGTGCCCAAACTCTTATATCTGTAAACTAGCCTATGGTTTTTGGCTTGTGGTCGCATGATAAAGGAGTTAGCGCCCAAGTTTTAGCCCTTGGTTCCAGTGTTTGATCACACATTGAAGGAAAAGTGTTAAAAGTATGTATAAGGTAATTTTTAATTTTTAATTTTTAATTTAATTTGAATTATGTTAATTAAACGAATTTTACATAACTGTTTGAGCTCAAGTGAAGGGAACTAGTCTAGATTGGTCATCAATCATGCATGTTCCACACCTTGGTCAAATAATTTGATTTCATATCTTATAATTTGTTTGAATCTTGATAAATTAATTTATAGCAGGTGTCATGTGACTTGTACTTGTAACTCACAAAGTACTCCTTTATTATATTAGATTGTTGTGATTGAGTGAGTTTAAAGAAAATTTTCTTCTCACCTATATATTTGAAATATTTAAAAAAAAAAACATTTTAAATATATCCCAATCTGTTATTAGTCTTTGCTGAAAGCATAGAGGGACTATAGCGATCGATAATTTGTTGAATTCATATTAATATGTCCTTTGACTATAAATTTTTGCATCATTTGTGTTGTTCATACTATAGAAGTAAAAACATTATTTTTTATATAATAAAAAAAACCTTATATGTCATCATCTCATTGGAGAATATATTGGAGGTCTTATTGCCAGCTTCGATGTTCCCAATGTTGAAAATTTTTAGATATCCAAAGTTTTGAGCTTAGACGTTCTTTTTTAATTTTTATTACATTTTTACTAAAATGTTTACATACTGAAAGTTCTGAGCATCAACGTTGTTTTTTAATGTTTTTATTAGTCCCTTCCGAAGGCGTAGAGGGACTATGATTGATAATTCGTTGACTTCATTTTGATATGTCCCTTTATTATTATTTATATTTGTATTGAAATGTTTACATACCGAAGGTTTAGAGCATTGACACTTTTTTTGAGGCGCTTGAATAGGCCTGACAGCTTAAATGTTTACATAGTGTGAGGTCTTTAAATAGGCCTGACAAATTAAATGTTTGCATACTATGAGGCCCTTAAACAGCCTGACATCCTTAAATGTTTACCTAAATAGGCTTCTCAGAGTACATTTTTCCTCAAATTTTTCCATACAATGTTGCAGTGAATTTGGACAATATTGTTGTCCAGCACCAGTTGCATAGCCATTGTACGTTTTACACTTCTTCTATGCTTGGAATGAAATTTGGTCATCGTTGAAGATACATACATTGTTTACTAGTTCAATGAGTGCTTCTTGTTCATTGGTTCGTCGGTTGTTGCTTGTTGTTGTTTGGTTCAACTTTGCAAGGTTGAGGTACTGCACCTGCAGTTGGACCTGTTGATGCTTGTTGCTTGCTTTTGTTTACTTCAAATTTGCAAGGTTGGGGTCTTGCATGTGTAGTTGGAGCTGTTTTTTTTTTACTTTGCAGGGTCCAGGTGTTGCACCCACAATTTGACCTGTGCTTCTGTCGTTCATCGTTTCAGAGTAAGTTTCAATGCCATAATTTCATTTCTATTCGTCCTTTGTTGTTCACTGTTTGTAGTTTGCAAATAAGAATGTTTGATTATTTCTGCTGGCATGCTCATCATATGTTTATGGTTCCTTTTGTTCTTGGGATGCAGTTTGGTAATCATTGGAGATACATATGTTGTTTACTAGTTCATTCATTGTTGCTTGTTCACTGGTTCATTGGTTCGTCGATTGCTTCTTGTTGTTGTTTGGCTCAAGTTTGCGAGTTTGAGGTCTTGGGGCTGCAGTTGGGCCTATTCGTGCTTGCTCGTTGGTTTGTTGCTTGCTGTTTTATTTTTTTTACTTCGGCTTTGCAGGGTTGGAGTCCTGCACCCGCAGTTGGAGTTTTTTTTTTTGCACTTTGCGATGTTCAAGTCTTGCACCCGCAAGTGGACCTGTGATTTTGTCGTTTACCGTGTTTGGCGAAGTCAATATCTAGCGCATGTCTCGTGTCTGCTTATCCTGCTCTTAAATTTTTCTCCAATTCTTTTTCCTAGCTTTGGAACATACCTACATGTCTTTGCAAAATGTTCTTGTAGAAGAAAAGAATACTGAAATGTTGCTAGCAAGAGTGGTGTTCCATGGACTGCAAATTGCAGTATTCAATTTATATGTTGTTTGGCGTGCAACATTGCTAGCATAATGAATGTGTTTTCAAATGCATCACTGGATACTTTGCTGTAGAAAACCAAAATCATTCAGTTATGGCCATGCAATTTATTAATATTTTATGGCTTGTTATATATTTTGGGCAGAAAAAACTTTATATAATTACAACCATGGATGGAGAAAAGAAAAGGTTCATGTTTCTAACTATATTTTATTCTATTCGTTGATTCTCATTTAATGTACATGCATATTACTTGTTCTCCCCTGCACACCAGCTTCCATTAATGTTCATTGTATTTTGTGCATTCTCACATTGAAACAAACAGAGTAGCTGGAGAAAACGAAGGAGTCTTTACTGCAAGTGTGGAAGAGGAGATACAAAGGTACATGCTTGTACTGTTATTTCATATTCCATTGTTTTGTATTTCATTTATTGTTTGTATATGTGTTCACATAATTTATTGTATGTATATATTGCATATCTTCCTACATGATAACTTATATTCATGTCCTTTGTATTTCATGTGCTGCTACATTGAAATAAATCAAACTCTGTTTATTTTTTTTACATGTCTTCCTGCATACCAACTTCCTTCATGTTCATTTTATTTTTATGTGTTTCTACATTTAAACGAACAGAGTGGCTGGAGAAGACGATGGACTCTTTGTTGTGAATGTAGAGGAGGAGTTACAAAGGTGCATGCCTCTACTCTTATTTCATATTCCAGTGTTTAGTATTTCATTTATTGTCTGTATATTTGTTCTACTACTTTGCACCTATTTTATTGTATGTAGATACTACATATCTTTATACCTAGTAACTTATCCTCATGTGAATTGTATTCTCTATGCTGCTACATTGAAATAAATAGAATTGTATTTATTTATTTTACATGTCTTTATGCATACTAACTTAACTTCATGTCTGTTGTATGTTCGGCGTTGCTCATTGAAAGAAATAGATTGGTTGGACAAAGGAGGCTAAAGTACAATCTTCGAAAAGGTATACCAATTGTTCTAGTAAATCAAACACACAAAATGGGTGGGTGCATATAATATTGGAATAGAAAACGATGATTTGGCAACAATGGTCCTTCATTGAGACTTCCCGCTTCCAAACATTTCCCTCCCCATTTCTAATTTTCCTGCTTTATATTATCCCTTTTTTCTCTCTCTTCTATACTTAACTGAATTCCCCTTCTTTTTTCTCGTCTACTTTCGATTTCTGGTTGCTTTTCTTAGTCGTATTTTCGAAAATGTATAGGTGCACAGGTTGGCTAACTCACGGGTTCACATTTATACTCATGCTTCTATATCACGACTCCAACCGACGGTTTCCTCATTCCATACTTAGCCACTTTTTTTATCGCGGGTTCCCAGGCTGGCAGGTTCAAGATTTCACCTCTAGCTTCAGAGGTTCCACGATATACAGATTGGCTGGCGTACCCCTCTATCATGCCCCATTTCCTATTACACATTTTTGCAGTCAAAAAATCTGAGGCATACAATTTGACTGTCGGGTCCTCATGTTTCCTGAGTATCCCTTAACACCCTATTTCCTATTCCATCTCCTTCAACCCCATGTGTGACATTCAGAACAATTATGGAAAATATACAATGCATATTCTTATTTGGTCCTTCTGATGTTCATCTACACATGCTTGCATTAGAAAATGTTGGACTACTGACATGGCCATGAGTAATCAATCATCGCAAACATCAACAGACCAACAAGGCCAAAGGTAAAGATGCATACATTTTGTTCCTCATATGTTTACCAAACAAATATCCTCAACTATTTAATCATCTATGCCATGGTAAATATGTTGATGTCATATGCAACACATACCTTTCAATTCACAAGAAGTATCAACGAGCGCAAGTGAGACCCCGGACATAGCGCAAGTTCCACAGACTAAGAGGCCTGGTTGCAAAAATTTGGCTCCATACTTCATCCAAGTTGTGCGTCTACTTGTACATTTATGCCAAGAAAAAAAGAAAACAAAAATATAATACAGACTACCATTCACATTACTTTTCATGTTCAAAAAATGTCACCAGGTCTAAACTTATAACACCCAAAATACTATCAATAGAGGGCTTGAACAACCGTCGAACTGGACAAGTGTTCGTCGGGGACATAATGGTTTTCAATAACACCTACTTGGACAAGGCAAACAAAACTAGATCCATTATGCTTGCTGACATGACAAACAACAAAGCCCTAATGACAGTCACCCTGACTATTCCCACACAACTTGTCCAAAAACATGCAAAAAATATATTGGCAGGTAATGGGATATCCATTACAAATTTTAATATATTTCCCAAAATAGTATATGACCGTGGTGATTGTGATCGGATTATATCGCTCAACGAAACAAGTATTGTGGAAAAAATCCCCCTATTTGTTCAGAATATTGTTTCGTCCTAGACACAACTATCAACCAACTTACATAGAGCAACGACACTTACCCAATCAGAGCCATTGGTGCAATTGGCACAATCGCGAGAAAACTTGGCTCGCAACACATTCTCCATATAAAAGATGGAGAGTCATACAATGACAAGGCAATGGTATCATTCTCCATATCCATTTTTTTCCTTTACTTTCACATGTCCATGTATCTCGGTTATGTTATACAACTATTGCACTATTCCATGTTGCAGTTGCAATTTTTTGACACCTATTCAAATTTATTTTCCTCAATGGAAAAACAATTTCATAAAGGGCGATTTCCACTTATGCTCTTCAAAAATATAACAAAGAAAAGAGATGTTAATGAAAGGATATTTCGCACAACCCAAGCAACATTAGTAACAGAATTACGAACAAACATAGTACGGGATCTCAAGAAACTAACTAGCTCTACAACTGTTGTGCATATACATCTACAATTTCATCCTCACTTTGCTCATACAAATTGCCTTCACCAATTTTCTGCAGTTTTTCTTTTTTTGTTGTGCAATTGTATATTATATTGTTCAATATATTAACTGTTATGCTCACGTGCCCAGGTTGAGGGTGTTTTGGTTGCAACGAATGTGTACTCGACCCCCTTCAAGCCTGTATGTACCAAATGAAACTCTCATCCTTTTGCTTCTTCTTTCATAAAGGATGATACAATTGATTGTCTATGATGCAACAAAATATTTATTTACATATATAGGCATTGCCTCAATGCTGCCATCCGAACTGTGGGAACACAATCGTACATTGTACAATCAGACAACCTCTGTTACAAGATGTGATTCATGGGTTAGAAAAATTTCCATATGAAGTATACCTATAGAAAAAGGCAAACAGTGTCTACATGTTGCGTGAATTTTAGATACATGTCAAATTTACCTTAAATGAGGACAATGCAATATTGCATATCGACTGGAAAAAAATAAAAAATATATATCAAGCTTTGTCAAGAAATGCAAAAAAAACCTCATGTGCATCTATAATTTTTCTTCAATACCCAACTGAATGTTCGTCAGACTGGAGTTCTCCGGAGTTTACATCTATGCCTGTAAAATTTTATTTCCAGAGATTTTGTCTCTTTTTGTGCACTTGAAAAAACAAGGAGAATCTAGCTACAAATCAAATTGTTGTTGTTATTTTGATGTTTTTTTGCATCTCCCAATAAGAATTTTGCATATTTGTTGGGGTGTCCACATGAAAACAAAATGGTGGCTAGTTGTGGATTTTTTGGAGGAGTCTGCACCTTTTTGGGTACCCAAATTGGAAAAATGTTTTCCAACTATATGGCCATGGCAGGATTTCTACATTTTTTGGGTACCCAAATAAAAAAGAAGATGATCTCCAACTATACATTTATGGTATGATATATGAATTTTATCAATGCCTTAATTGAAAAAAAAGTGCTCAAAATGGATTGAAGCATGAACTTGAGATCTTCAGAACTCGCTATAGAGACTGGGGAGTTCGGGCATTGGAATTCATACATGCACGTGCATTTATTGATGATGTACAAGTGCATAAGATTGTTCAGTCCAGAAATGGGAAGCATGAGGAAAAACCCCATACAAAGTATCCAACTGTGAATAAGTCAGGCCCATCCTTTGAACCATTGAAATGGATTGCTCCTCTGGGTAGAACCATCAGGCATTTCCAATAATATTGGAAATTTGGCATTGTTAAAACTAGTAGTGATAGAACATGGCACTATCAGAAGAAAATGTCCATAGTGATCTTACTTCATGGTAAAATAGTAATCGACAAGTTTCTTGTTCCCCATTTGGGGGTTTGGTTATAGTTGGAATACAATGGTGAAGCTCCGCTGGTTTTGTGTTGTCTTGTGTTTGGAAGACTTTTTTTCATATCTCAAGGCCCCAATTATTTTCTCATGGGAACATATACCAAATGTAAGAGAAAACCAATGCCACATGTTTTTTTTTTATATATCAAATTGTTAGATGCATAGGTCTATGCATACTGCTCTATGGACCCTTGTGGGATCTCACTTGGTGCCTTTTGTGTTCATGTGTTTCCCTGTGCCTCGACTTTCAATACATTTAGTCTTTACTTGGCTCTTGGTCATATGCTTCGTTCTAGAAAATTAATGATACATTCGGGATCTTAGTGGTTTTTCTTGGTATGTGGCTCGTTTTAGCACTTTTCCTTGATCGATGAACTTAGCAAAATTCATCTCCAGGAATATTTTGAAATAAAAGGATATATACTATGTGAAGTCCAATGGAACTATCATATCAACCACAGAACATTAAAATTCAAATTGGTCTTAAAATTCAAATTCGTCGTTGTTATACTTACGGTGAAGCTAACAGTACAATAATTTTACTTAAACATCCCAAAATTGATTTTCTTGTGGCTTTTCGATGCTTCTCTTATACAAACACATCCTGGAAACTATAAGCATGGCTCGCTTTATCTATTCATTGATTGAAGGGCACGTTCACCTGTTTAATGCACTTCATAGTTAATGTTAAGACCATCAATGGGGCTTTCTTACACCAATTCCCGCTTCCGAAAATTGTCATCCCCTTTCTTTTATCCCTATGCTTTCCCTTTCTAGTTACTTAGTCATTTTTCAGAAAATGTATAAGTGAGGGGGTTAGCGAATTCACATATTCAAATTTCCACTGATACAT
Organism: Picea mariana; assembly: GCA_032191745.1. NCBI lineage: Eukaryota > Viridiplantae > Streptophyta > Pinopsida > Pinales > Pinaceae > Picea > Picea mariana. The sequence goes on from JASDQU010880547.1 coordinate 24,051, forward strand.
TTATATCACGAGTCCGACTGACTGCTTCCCCGTTTCATATTAAGAAAACTTTTTGGATCGTGGGTTCCCGAGTAGGCGGGCTCAACATTGCGTNAGACTTCCCTGGTCTACAAATTGGCAACCAAATTCCCCTTTCTTTTTTCTCGTTTTCTTTCCCTTTCTAGTTACTTAGTCGTTTTTCCGAATGCGTCATTTTTTCGAATGTCTCATGCTTTTATATGCAACACCCAAAGTTACTCAATATACAAATTTTGCAATCAAAAGTTGGGATACATACAATTTGACCATCAGGCCCTCACGTCTCCTGAGTAAAACTTGTGGACCTTTTTTCAAGCCTATCAATATTCCCTGTTCCAAGTATGTCTCATGATTTTATATCACGATTCCAACCAAACACTTACCCATTGCATACTTGGCCACTATTACCATCACCAGTTCCTGGCCAGGCTTGCTCAACATTGTGATTCCATTGTTCCTCTACCTACAAACAACACTCAAAATTTCGTGATATACAAATTGACCACTGAAATCCGTTATTGTGCCCTATTTTGTGTTACACATTGTGCAGTAAAAAGTTCGAAGACATACAATTTGACCATCAACCCCTCACATATCCTGAGTATAACTTGTGATCCTATTTTGAAGCCTCCCCGACCGGTTTCCATACTTGGCCATTTCTTGGAATCTCTTTCACGGGTTGGCGGGTGGACGAAATCTACAATGCTTAATCGCTCTTCTCCATCCCCGCCACCTTCGCACTTCTTTCTAGATATGAAATTATTAATCTTTAATGTTGATATCTTGTCGTGCAGGAACCATTAAGATTGTCATTAATGTCCGAAAGGATGGAGAATATTTGTCATTAATACGAATTAAACCAAGATTTGCAGAGAGTTGTGTTATCCTTTCCAAGTATTCATTTCAAGCATCATGCAATCTCTTTCACACATCTTCTGGTTGACGCCTTTACGAAATATCTAATTCTTAATCGCTCTTCGTCGTCACCGCCACCTTCGCACATTTTTCTAAATATGCAATTAGTAAGCTTTAATGGTAAAAACTCATTACACACGAACTGTGGAGATTGTCATTGATCAACGAAAGGCTTGAGGAGATATTCCATTGATACGCATTAAACCAATATTTGTGGAGGGTTATATTATCCCTTCCAAATTTTCATTTCAAACATCATCTAGAGAAAATGAAATGAAAATTTGGAAGGGATAATATAACCCTCCACAAATATTGGTTTAATGCGTATCAATGGAATATCTCCTCA
>JASDQU010880547.1:37580-48310 GCA_032191745.1 Picea mariana
TGACTTCCAAAGGTAGCTACAGCTTCCAAATGTAAAGGGAGGGATAAACCTCCAAGAGGAAGATACAATCCTCCAATATCAAGAGAGTATTTAACTCTCCATCCTTGCCCCTTCCTTCCACCCAAAAATAAGTTATAGAGAGAATGGTAGACTTTGTTCAATTTTGGTTTATTCAGGAGACCAAACTTGTACATAATGCCTCGCGCTCAATATTTGACATCAAATTCTGAAACTTGCACACAAGAAACTAAAGTCTATACTCTTTCAAATGCAATTTGTTCCACTTTATTTGGATTCTCTATGAAGAAGTTATGACTATTTTACCCGGAACACCTGTTTATTGACTAGCTTTAGGACTGGTCAAAAACCCTATCTTCCACAGAGTGTATCTCCATAATCATAACGAATCAAGAGCTGAAACTTTTACCACATGTACCTTGATATGTCTTCTCAATACCATAGCAATTTCACCATCTGAATTGTTCTAGAAAAAAAAGTTATAGCGAAAATGGTAAGATGACCTGAAAATAACATACCTTAGAACACATCACCAAAAGACTTCATCCTCCCTTGAAATCTGGCCTTCTTTACTTATGAGTTCATCTGAAATTCGACTTGTGTATCAAATGAATGTATAATGATATTTATTTATACCATTTATGTCACTTCCTTTTAACATTAGGTCCGACCTGACACTTTCTTATTTTGTAATTCTGTTATTTAATTATCTTCAGGGCCTACATGTACTTCCTTCTTCAATTCACTTTGTCATCTTCAAAAATTTATTTCTCCTCAACCATGAGGATCCATGTGATATGCCACATACCACCGAAAACAACATGATGTATACTATCCATCCATAGGTGTTGTATCTAGATGTGCATTATCCTTCATGTTCAAATACCTTCATCAATCTTGTGGTCCAAAACCCGTGACTAGGGTTGACTTCAATGACAACAACCAATCTTACAACAATTAGAAATTATCTATAGACTGAATACACACATTGAAATGTTTTTTTGTTATCAATATTTTTTAAAAAGTTATGTGTCAACTTTATGTTGAGCACAAAAGAAATTATCCATCTCCCTCATAGTGGGATGTATAAAGCACCAAGGAATTATACATCTCCCTCATAATGGGATATAAAAAACACATTTTAACACAACATTTTTTTTTAAACAAATAATTTGAATCATCTAATTTTTTTTTCTTTCTATCTATTTCTTTCATTATAGAACATCTAATATCTAGATCTTATAACAAATTTAAATTTAACCTAGAATATACTACTCTCACACTTTGTGGTGAAAGAAAACATTCTCTCATTATTAAAAACCACTTTTAACATAATATTTAATGCTTAGATATTTAATCAACTACCTAATCATTCCCTAGAATTAGCTACTTATCATAACTCTATGCATAATGAATATATTATTTTCATAAATTGGTTTCATGATTAAGGTTGATTAACACATCTTTCATTCATGCATATACTTAAATCGATTCTTATTTTATGATGATATCCTTTTCATTATCTCAACATTAGTGGTTGTTTCAATCAATCCCTCCTCAGATTTGTTGATTAGGTAATTTTTAAATAAGCTTAAAATAATGTGTTTTAGCCTAATGGACTTCACAAGTTTTTGGAGGTGACATAGATAATAACCCAATATCATTTATCAAGTGTAAAGATTGATATTTTAAATAATTTTTTTTTTCAATTTAGTTTTATATATTAATAATTTTGCATTCATTCGCAATTTTATATTTTAGTGTTCAATTTCCAACTTATAACAATGCACTTATAAGTTGTAGCGAGGACATCCTAGTTGTAAGTAAATAATTTTAAAATAGGTTTTAAAATGCATTTTGCTTTATTTTTCTTTAAGTTATTTACTGACATTATATTAGCATAACATAATGTTATACAAAAATTTTGATGTTGGTTTGTTGTTTGGGAAACCAGACCAACAACAATGCATTTGTTTGTTTATTTTCACCAGTTTGAAAAGTTAAGCTTGTCTTTTTAAAGGCTATACAATAGAAAATAGCAAACCTATAAATGTTTGATAAAAGTATAGTATTATCTTGTCTAGCATAAAGAGAAGTGGAGGGAGGTGGGGCAAAAGAAGCCATACCTCTGAAACTAAAAAACTGATAAACTAAACCAAAAACCATGAGAGAATTAAGCCAGAGGAGAGTGGTCCTCAGCCATAGGAACCCGAGGTTGAGGATAATCCAACTTTGTCAGATCCATTCCAACTAGCTTATTTGCCAACAGATTAATTTTATGGTCCACCAGCTTTAACTGCGGTTGCACATCATCCAACGAAGCAGAATCTCCTGGTGAGTTTCATGTCATTCTACAAGAACCTTTCCCATCAACATTTTGAGATGCCAGTGTATGTCGATGGTCTTCATATACTGTGACTCCCTAGCTCGCGTGGTTCTAGGGTCAAGAATCTATGAGTGGGTGTTATTTACAACCTCTGCGTCAAGAACAAAGCATCAAAAAATACTTAGATCTACCTTTTCTAGGTCGATTTCTTCTCTAATCTCAGGCGGGTGTGGGCTTGATAAGCCCCTGTTGAATCTTCTGCAACAAAAATGAGATGGGAGCCTAAGGAGCGATGACAATTGCCTTTGGAGGGACGATAAGTGATGCCTTAGGCCATGGTCGAGGGTGGAAGAGATAGAGTGCAGAGAGAACATAACAGGGTGGGAGCCAAGGATTGTAAAAGAGATAAGAGAGCAACCAGAAGCAGAAGAGAGGAGACTAAGGTTCCAAATGAGTAAAGAACCCACGTAGGAATATAGATGAAAGAGCCATCTCGTCACATTGAGGAGGTACATGGCCAACTAAGATCCATAATAAGAGTGACTGTCACTGGGTCGAAGTGAGAAAAAGAATAGAAAAGATGGAGAGAAGTGCGGAAAAGCAAGTCGTTGGACAAGGAGATCGAGGATGAAAGATCAGCAAGGAAGATGGACCAAGGATGACTTGGGAAGTGGAAAAAGCCAACATTTGATGCCTTGGAGCACCGCGAGATGAAGAAGGAAAGACAAGCTGGCGAAGCCCGGAAAGAATGGGTCAAGTTGACCTAGGGTTGTAGACACCTAGGGTTTTGGTAATTAGGATTTTGACACATAGGTTTCGACCTGAGGCTTTCGGTGAGGGATTGTAATGTATAAATAGAGGTCGAGAGGACCTAGGTCAGGTCAGTACCGTCGTTGAGCCTTGTTATCGATTATTGTTCATTGGGAGAGTATTGTATTATGGGTGAGAGAAGTGCTGAGAGAGAGAGCCTTCTGGTATTGTAAGATCTTCAGTTGGGTGCGAAGAACAAGTCCTGTAGCTGGGTGCGCAGGAAGGGGGAGAGAAAGAGAGATGAAGAGAGAGGATCGACTGGCCAAGAGCGCAGATCAGAACTGTAACCTTTATCTTAACATATCATAAGTAGAGTTTTGTGGATGTAGCCCTAGAGAGAGGGTGAACCACGTACATCTGTTGTTGTGTGTGTGATTGATGCTTTGAGCTCTGATGTTGTTATATTGTTATCTGCATTATTGTATTAGATCAGATCTATAGATGTGAAGGATAGATCTAGCTAGTTGAATGATAAATGCATGTTATGATTGTTGTTGTAATAAGAACCACTTGATATTCCTCTAGTTGTAGACATATCTGTCCTGCAACCCCCTCATAGCTGCTTCGGGTGAGACTGCATCTGCTTCGCAGGTGCTATCGAAAGGGCCAGTAGCTAGGGCTTGTTGGTGCACTCTTGGAGTTGAACCCTGGGTCTGCCCCTATGCCAACAAATGGTTTCGTTGCTGGGACAGGAATCTTTTTAAAGGAATGTCAAGGTGGTTCCCATCGAAGACAGAGATTCATAAGTGGATAGAGGATCAAGATAAGGACTTCGCTGAAGCCCAGAACAAGAACCTTAAAATAAGCACTAAAGATTGGCTACAAAGATACATCTTCACCGACATTCACGAGATATTCTTTAGAGGAATTTGTTAGCTCCCAAAACAAAACCGTCCTTTTGGTCGAGTTTTGTGGTGGATAGCATGGCTATCGATAGTTGCCTCAATTCATTTTTGAGTCTTTATAGCTGCAAAACTTAGGTTTTGGTTTTTGTCTTAGAAAATAATATGTCCCATAAAAGTCTTCTTTTCAAAATTTTCATAATTCACTATCAACAGCTAACGTGTGTCCAAAAGATGAGTGTTAGTTGTGGAAAGTGGCGACTTTTAGCAGCTAAGGAGCGTTTTTCATAGGTCTGTGCGCTGGTGAAAGTGTCAAATTCCAAAATATCCAAAGAAGCAGTGTCCCGGGTCGTGCGTTGAGGAAAGTGAAGGCTTTCAACAGCAAAAAGGGGTTCTCCACAGGATCATGCGCTGGTGAAAGTAAAGACTTCCAACAGCTAAGGATAAGTTCTCACATGGTGGCGCGCTAAGGAAAGTGAAAGCTTTCAACAGCTAAGAAGCAGTTCGTGCGGGATCGTGCGCTGGTGAAAGCGGTAAGTTTCTACAGCTGAGGGGCGTTTTCCACGGGCCGTTGGTTGGAGAAAGCGAGAATCACGTGCGTTTATCCACGTTTCAAAATCAAATAATCATGTGATCATCTCACAACAAGCGATCAAAAAGACGCGCTGGTGGAAGTGGGTAATCATTTCAACTCGAGTTCCACGTCCCAGTCGGATTACATCTCGGATCCGGCTCAGAAACTCACGCTCCACAATCATGGCATCAGGGATGACAAGTTCGAATTCAGTGGCTCAGGTACAGAGGCTGTACTCCCGGGCTGACAACATCAAATCATATCTTTGGCTCCATATCAAACATTGTTCACGAAGGTCTGTTAAAATTTCAAATGTTAGAAAACAAATCCATCAACAACGCAAGACCTCGGCCCAATAGCATATCACAGTGTTTGGTGTGCAGAACCGTTTGGGGTTTTAAATTGCAAATGGAAAGAATGAAGCGTAAACTTTCAGGGAACTTTTCAATCCCTTCTTGAGCTCCAAATGAATATCTGAAAACACCATTGGAAAGCTTAGATTCTCTAGATGTCAATCGACTATTCATACATGAAAAATGGATTTTCTATGATCGAGAAATTTGATTTTGAAAATCTGCCCGCTTTCAACAGCTAATTCGCCGAAAATTTTGCTAGTTAGTTGTTGAAAGTGCCGCCTTTCAACAGCTAAGGAGCATTTTTCACGGGCTATGTGCTGTTGAAAGCTTGTCACAGCCAGAATGTTACGATTTTCGCCCAGATCGTAATTTTTTGCGTGAGAATGAATTGAAACCTCTTATAAGGCTTTATTAATGAATTATCAAATCTATTTAATCAACCACTTTTGGAAAATGAAGAGAAGAAAAGGTGTACAAATGTCATTTACCATCTTTACAAGAGGCAGAATTTTAGGGTTTTTGGAGCCACATCACATAATTCAAATTTCAGAGAGCCTTAGGAGGCTGAGCTACACATCATCAGATTTCAAACACCAAATCAGGACCAGCACATAGATTATCCTTCTTTTGGGGGATTATTCCTATTTTCTTGTAATTACAGTTTCAGTTACTATGTTTAGATTAACAGATCCATGTTTTGAGGATCTAGAAACCACTCTGTAAGAGCTATAAAGCTATTGAAAGAAGTGATAACAGGGAGAGTTTTTTGGATACAGAAATTCTCTATTGTACACAAGCTTTTGATGATAATACTAAATCACAGGTTCCTTTCTATTTTGATGTTAGTTTCCCACATTCCTTCTATACTGTTATCTGTGTTGTCAAGCCTTTAATGATTGTCATCTTATTATTTGGCTCATAACCTGATAATTAGTTTCTTCATTGCTAATTAGACCCTACTTTGTATTGGTTTATTAGCAATCTGTTCTTCATCCACTTTAAAGTTATTTGTTGATTATCAATCTTAGAGAGCACTGGCTCATTTGATTACCGTCTTAACTATCTAAATGCAATATTTGAATTGATTTATCCCATTGATCCATTTACATAAAATACAAAAACATTTTTACTTGAAGTTACCAAGCACCTTTGGTCTACAATCACAAAGGGTTTCTTGGAGTGATAACAAAATGGCGTCGTTGCCAGGGAGAGGAGATTGAAGCTCAGCTTCCTTGGGACACGACATAGATCCAGCTTTGATGATAGACAAAGCCTGGACATTCACTTGGTTGTAATTTTCTATCTAGCGACTCCACGTTCAAAGACTCCACTGGGAAGGATCCTGTTGATAAAAGATGAAGAGGCTGAAGTCAAGATCCAGGTATCAGTTCATTATTTTGCTTCATGAACTGTTGTTTTTCTTCATCATCTCTTTCATGCTCTTCCCTGCGCGTGTAAAGAGAATTATTTTCTGCTTTTTATATTCAGAAAATCATCATCCTTCTTGTATATATCCATCTTTAGAAGAGGAAATCTTGCAGCCTTGCATTATAGATGTAGATTCGGTAGTCTTACCTCAGCCCATTCGTAAAGATGACCACCATATTTCTTTTCCTTTAGAATATGATCAGCCATGTGACCATGAAAAGATTGAAATTGTTTTAAAACCTGTCCATATCTCAGCCCCTCTGGCCATAATTTCTGTACCTGATCAGCAACTTACTATTTCTCATGATCAGCCCACAGCTTTTCAAGTTAAGATCCGGATGAAGATGTTCAAACCTTTACAGCTACCCCATCTTCTTCATCCTTATTCTGATGACTGTTATGAATATCTCCCTTTGTTTTCTGGAGAGAATCAAGCTTCAGCTAAGAGACACATGGAATCCTTTTTGGATTTTGTTGATCGTTTTCAGCTTGCTCATGAAGATGTGATCATGAGATTTTTTTCAAAGTCTCTAATCAAAGATGTTGCTGCATGGTTTAAAAGTCTGAGAGCTGATTCAATTGGTTCTTGGACCAAATTCTCTAATGTTTTCCTGAAGTATTGGGGCAAGTACAAATCTTTAGATTCCTAGCTTGCTGATTTCTATGATTTGAAACGAGAGCACGATGAATCCCTACCTGTTTTCAACACAAGGTTTTACCGTGCTTATCATAACATGCCTTTGGAGGTCAGGCCTACAGAGACAGCTGCCATGATGTATTATGTCATGGGTCTTCATTCAGATCTTGTCCTTCTTCTGCTAGAACGGAAGTCTTCATCCCTGACCCAGTTGTTTGAAGATGCTCAAGAAGTAGAGGAGAACATTTGTGCTTCTCGAAGGATCCGAGGTCGAGATTTCTTTGAAAACCTACAAGCACATGCGCAAGTAGAATGCCATTGTACCTCAGATTTTGAGCAGGGGAATAATGAGGTTGGAACAGTTTCAGAACAGCAACGAGTATGTGAGCTCTTTTTAGATTCGGATCTGAATTTTTCAACAATTTCAGAGTACTCCAGAGACAGGTATGAATCTAAATTTTATGATCAATTTGCAAATTAGAATAAATCTATAATGACAAATGATTGCATTGAAAACTACATGTTCCTAGTTGATCATAATCCTTGTCATTTAAACATTGCTCTATCATCATCCGCTGAGGACTGTTCTGAAGAAAACAGTAAGTTTGAAATAGATTTGGATCAGCAGCCTGAGGGTGAGTATATTTCAGATTCAGAATCAGATTTTTTAGTATGTGCAGAGTATTCTAGAGACAAGTATGAGTTTGAATTTCATGACCAGTTTGCAAATCAAGAAGAGCCTATGGTAACTGATAATTATATAGGCAACTACATGTTTTCAATTGATCAAAATTCATATGATGTAAAACCTGTTCTATCATCATCTTTTGTACATTTGTCTGAAGAGGAAGTTACAATCATTGATGATCAATCACTGATCTCAAAAGGACAAGAAGATGATCAGTCCTCTTGTAGAGAAACAATCATGGCTGAGCAAGAGGTTACCATGGACATGCAGCTTTTTCCCGAGGAGCAGCATGTTTCTTATTTTCTTTTCAAGGATCCAGTAGCAGTTTTCATGGATCTATACTTTTCAAAGAACCTGAAAATTTCAGATTTTCTTAGCTTGCTAGTGTTTCTGAGTAAGTATGGTTTCCTGAAAAGCTCCTTGTCACTATGGTTGCATGTTCAACTTCATTTGTTGATCAGTAATAAAGACAAGATTTCTTCAGTGTTCAAATTGCTTGGATGGCTACTATGGAAATCAGCATTCACTTAACAAATGGCAGAGCTGGTTAGTGTAGGAGTAGGTAGAGGAATAAGCTCGCCATACGAGCAAATGAGATCCTTTTCAGTTGTTGATTTCATAAATAAGCAGGACAGGTCACAGGCAGGTTACAGGCAAGCTAAAGTCAGACTACAGGTTTATTGAAGAACAGTTGCACAGACCAGATGACTCCATGCCCAATGCTAAAGGCTACTGAAACTACTAGGTTCTTGGTCACCTCACAGGGAGATGCCCATCCTAGTTGGAGCCAAATGTTAGCTCCCAAAATGAAACCGTCCTTTTGGTTGAGTTTTGTGGTGGATAGCATGGCTATCGGTAGTTGCCTCAATTCATTTTTGAGTCTTTATAGCTACAAAACTTAGGTTTTAGTTTTTGTCTTAGAAAATAATATGTCCCATAAAAGTCTTGTTTTCAAAATTTTCATAATTCACTTTCAACAGCTAACATGTGTCCAAAAGATGAGTGTTAGCTGTGGAAAGTGGCGACTTTCAGCAGCTAAGGAGCGTTTTTCATAGGTCTGTGCGCTGGTGAAAGTGTCAAATTCCAAAATATCCAAAGAAGCAGTGTCCCGGGTCGTGCGCTGAGGAAAGTGAAGGCTTTCAACAACAAAAAGGGGTTCTCCACAGGATCATGCGCTGGTGAAAGTAAAGACTTCCAACAGCTAAGGATAAGTTCTCACATGGTGGCGCGCTGAGGAAAGTGAAAGCTTTCAACAGCTAAGGAGAATTTCGTGCGGGATCATGCGCTGGTGAAAGCGGTAAGTTTTTACAGCTGAGGGGCGTTTTCCATGGGCTGTTGGTTGGAGAAAGCGGGGATCACGTGCGCTTATCCACGTTTCAAAATCAAATCATCATGTGATCAGCTCACGACATGCGATCAAAAAGACGAGCTGGTGGAAGTGGGTAATCATTTCAACTTTAGTTCCACGTCCCAGTCGGATTACATCTCGGATCCGGCTTAGAAACTCATGCTCCACAATCATGGCATCAGGGATGGCAAGTTCGAATTCAGTGGCTCAGGTACAGAGGTTGTACTCCCTGGATGACAACATCAAATCAGATCTTTGGTTCCATATCAGACATTGTTCACGAAGGTCTGTTAAAATTTCAAATGTTAGAAAACAAAGCCAACTCCCGAGTGCTTTCAACAATGCAAGACCTCGGCCCAATAGCATATCACAGTGTTTGGTGTGCAGAACCGTTTGGGGTTTTAAATTGCAAATGGAAAGAATGATGCTTAAACTTGCAGGGCAATTTTCAATCCCTTCCCAAGCTCCAAATGAATATCTAAAAACACCATTGGAAAGCTTAGATTTTCTAGATGTCAATCGACTATTCATACATGAAAAACGGATTTTCTATGACCGAGAAATTTGATTTTGAAAATCTGCCCGCTTTCAACAGCTAATTCACCGAAAATTTTGCTAGTTAGTTGTTGAAAGTGCCGCCTTTCAACAGCTAAGGAGCATTTTTCACGGGCTATGCGCTGTTGAAATCCTGTCACAGCCAGAATGTTACGATTTTCGCCCAGATCGTAATTTTTTGCGTGAGAATGAATTGAAACCTCTTCTAAGGCTTTATTAATGAATTATCAAATCTATTTAATCAGCCACTTTTGGAAAATGAAGGGAAGAAAAGGTATACAAATGTCATTTACCATCTTTAAAAGAGGCAGAATTTCAGGGTTTTTGGAGCCACATCACATAATTCGAATTTCAGAGAGCCTTGGGAGGCTGAGCTACACATCATCAGATTTCAAACACCAAATCAGGACCAGCACATAGATTATCCTTCTTTTGGGGGATTATTCCTATTTTCTTGTAATTACAGTTTCAGTCACTATTTTTAGATTAACAGATCCATGTTTTGAGGATCTGGAAACCACTCTATAAGAGCTATAAAGCTATTGAAAGAAGCGATAACAGGGAGAGTTTTTTGGATACAGAAATTCTCTATTGTACACAGGCTTTTGATGATAATACTAAATCACAGGTTCCTTTCTATTTTGATGTCAGTTTCCCACATTCCTTCTATACTGTTATCTGTGTTGTCAAGCCTTTAATGATTGTCATCTTATTATTTGTCTCATAACCTAATAATTAGTTTCTTCATTGCTAATTAGACCCTACTTTGTACTGGTTTATTAGCAATCTGTTCTTCATCCACCTTAAAGTTATTTATTGATTATCAATCTTAGAGAGCACTGGCTCATTTGATTACCGTCTTAATTGTCTAAATGCAATATTTGAATTGAGTTATCCCATTGATCCATTTACACAAAATACAAAAACATTTTTACTTGAAGTTACCAAGCACCTTTGGTCTACAATCACAAAGGGTTTCTTGGAGTGATAATAGAATCCATTAGGAGCTACACGAGTGATTGGCTAGGTTAGCTGACACACAGTTTGAAATCAGATCTAGACCTCATGTGGTTTGGACACCAACATTGATCCAGAAGGTCAAGAGAGTCGACAACGCTGTATCCAGAGCAGTAGATCACTGGTTTGAT
>JASDQU010880548.1:3387-31839 GCA_032191745.1 Picea mariana
CCTAGGACTCTTCTCCCTATAAGCTTGAAATATCCAAGTGTCTCATTTGGGGGATTGCAATGCACATCCAATGGTTGCTTGTGAACACCAAAATTTGACATAAGGACATAGTCTCAAGCAAGACCTTAACCCAAGTGGAGTAAGGCACTGGTCTTTCTCATTTCCTAACCACCTAAAACACATTAAATTTTCTCTTTTAATTGTTTGATTGTTTCTAGCTAATCTGGAAATTACTTTGCATAGATCTCTTTTAGATTTGCTACAAGTCGTCCGGATCACTTCGATTGCTTTATTAGTTAGATCGACTTGATTCTAGAGCAATTTGCTTTGAGTTTCATATCTAGATCTTGCGAGATTGCTCATTTGCTAACCCCTTTTAGGCTCGTTGGTTTAAAATTCTGCTCAAGGTGATTCACTTAGATCTAAAATACTCATCAATTAAATTCTTTCAAAACATATCTAAACAATTAAAAAGAGCATTTCATGGTTTTGCTAGTTCTCATTTTTTCAATTTAAATCAATGTTGCCAGAGCGCGGAGCGTTTTTAGGAAGCGGAGCATTGAGAGCATTTTTAGGAAGCGGAATGTCGGGAGCGAAGCGTCCCAGAAGCGTTTAATATATATATAAATATAATTTTTTATATATATCGCATTTATATTAAAAAAAACATGCAGAAAGACAAATTAGCTGCAGAATGTATGAAAATATGCATATTTGTACATTGTAACATTAAAATGGCATCCATAGTAGTAAGTAGTAGTACATCAATGATTAATCATTTGAGCATCAACCATCTAGAATCTGGCAATTACAAACTTACAAACCAACATACAATTTTTTTAGCCATATAATAGAAAGTAGACCATTAAGTTATGGAATGAAATCAATCATCTAGCAATTGTCAACAATAACATGAGTCATGACCAAATAGTTATGATTACAAAATAGGCCATCTGCACTGAATTATGAAGATCGAAAGGTCCAAAACAATAAAGTTTAAACTGTGCTAGACTCTAGAGTCTAGTTGCTAAATGTTATGAATCTATCATCTATAGATTGACATGTAAAGTAATGAAAAAGGAGAAACATCAAACAACTATCCCATCCTCCTTCCACCAACACGATTGCCACGTGTGCCTCCACGTGGTGGTAGTGGAGGAGCCTGAGAAGGACGAAACTGTGCAGAATGTATAGATGAAGATGAAGACCCTGCTGCTGGAGTCCTGAACAGGGGGACCAAGGAATGGGTAGTCGCTGGGGGTGGCATCTCAGCATGATCATCATCATCAAAAAGAGCATTCTCCAATTGCTCTAAAAGCATTACCCCATCCTCCAAATTATCCTCCTCTGGATGGTTGTCCCAACGCTTCAAGTTTTTATCCTCCTTTGCCTCCTCACAGTAATGAGAAAAAAATCACAAGTTGTAAAGAACATAAACAAAGCTCTCTGCTCGGCCTGCATTCAACCTGTTTCTTTTGATGTTGTGGATGAAACTGTAGGTGCTCCAACACCTCTTTGCAGAAGAAGTGTTCACAACCTGTGAAAGCACCTGTGTTGCCAAACGTTGGAGCTGTGGGGTGCCACCGCCATAAATGTTACACCACGCAAGAGAACTCAATTTCCCTCGATCTCTTACTGCATGGTTGGTCCCAAAGGCACCTTGGCCAAGCATGTACTGGCTCATTTGTTGCCGTATCTTGTCACACTCCTCCTCGTCCGGGACCAATTTGTCTAATGCTTTCATATAACCTGCAACAATTATAATTTATCATAAATAGAAATGAATTATGAATATAAGCCATAAGTAGAAAACTGAAATGAACATAAACCATAAGTAGCAATTATTATAAAGAAATAGTTTGAAAAAATTTCTACCTGCCTGAACCTCTGCATCTTGGTGTGGTTTTTTCTTGGTCCCACCACTAGGTGCTGGTGTTGAAATCCATGATACATGATAGTATTTTGGTGTTAGCACGTATGCTAAGGCATGTAGTGGAATATTTAGCATTTCCCACTGTTTTTCCACTTCTACACGAATAAGGTTATACATGTTGACATCTTTAGGCTCAACATTGTCTTTAATCATCCCTAGCATGCTATCCATTTGCTCATACACCTCCCCAATGATTGGCCGATCTGAATCTGAAAACTTGATCATGTTATAAATTGGCTTGGTGAATTGCAAAACATACCGAACCTGTGACCAAAACTGACTGTCAAGCAATGTGTTCTTGACTGCTAATGCACCTTCTTTATCACTGCTCAAATCATCCCATTCATCACTCATCACCATACCGGCCAAAGCTTGTCTCACCTTCAATAGGTGCCTAAAAGTGAGGTAATAGCTAGCAAATCTAGTTGGTGCAATCTTAAGTATCTGCAACATGGAGTAAGTGTTATAGAAGTAATTGACCCTTGTATGCCCGATGATATATTTGATGACTTGCTTCCCTCTCTTGTACAACTGATTAATCCATCCACATTCTTTATGTTTGACAATATCATGCATCAAAAGATTCAAGGTGTGCACCAAACACCCAGACCAAAATATGTGTGGATGCATTCGCTCAATGATTTTACCTGCTCCCTTACAATTCGCGGCATTATCAGTGATTACTTGAATCACATTAAAAGGGCCAACTTCATCAATTGTTTTCAACAAGAGCTCTAAAATGTTTTGAGAAGTTGCACTTATTGAAGAGGAGTCACGTGCTGCGAGAAACATTGCACCACTAGAAGAAACACCAATAACATTGATCAAATGTTGGTTTCTAATACTTGTCCAACCGTCCGATACAATGCATACCCCAACGTCAGACCATTCATTTGTAAACCGTGAAAGACCGACTTGATGGCCCTCCCTGTCAAGTAACACAGTTCTAGCTTTCTCATAGCTGGGGCTCTTGTATCCTTGGGGGGCTTTTTTGTTGATGGCCCTCACCATGTCATGCCAATAGGGGGAGTGAAGCACATTGAATGGGACACCACAAGCATAGAGAAACCGTGCCACTTTTGCATCCACCTCATCCCTACCTCTAGTATCAAAGAAATCTCCTATTGTTCTTCTAGATGTAGAGGTTGTAGAACGACGAGGAGATGGAGATGTGCCACCAAATCTAGATGAGACATCATTAGATTGAAGCTTTTGTTTTTTACCATGCTTTCTTTGTGCAGTTTCCTCTAGCTTTATGTATATTTGTCTCTGTTCTTTGGATATGTTAGGGAAAACATTAATCCCAAGGGACCCCTTATTGTCATCACTCTCCATTATACCACAAAGATGCCTCTTCACACGGGTATATGAACAGTTATAAGGTTTTCCTTGATGACAATCACGAGGACATAAAAATTTAATGGTTCCACCACCTCTCCCCACATCAAGTTTTGTCACAAATTTCCACAAGGGTGTCAATGAAGCTTTCCCACCTTCATTGTCCTCTTCATTGCTCTCTTCATCCTCTTCAAACCCTCCCTCATCTTCATTCTATTCTTCCCTTTGATGCCTAGTCCCTAACAAGACCACGAGAACCAAAAATGGAATGATAAACCAAAAGAAAATCATTTTCCTCAAGCTTTAGATGAACAACCTGCAATGAAATGAGGGAGAAGAAGGAATGGGAAAGAGTAGGAGAGGAGGAAAAACCCATAAACACATTTAACCCAAGGAAATGAGAGAGTTGGGGTTTGGGCTTACCTCTTTAGCTCTTGAATCTTGCAAGTTGAAAGTTGAGATAGATGGTTGCCTTTGTTCTTTCCTCCAAGCTCCTCTTTGTTCTCTCCTTCAAACTCCTCTTTGCTCTCTCCTCCAAGCACCTCTTTGTTCTCTCCTTCAAGCTCCTCTTTGCTCCTCCAAGCTTTCCTTTGCTCTCTTCTCCAAGCTCAAGCAAACACAAATAGAAACAATGAGGAAATGAGAGGGGGGAAATATCTTTTCTTCCCTCCTCACTTTCCCCTAACCCCTCCCTAACCACACCCCACGCTCTAACTCAACTCAAAAATAAAAAAAAAATGAGTATTTTTCTCTCTTTAGCATGGAAGCGTGTGGGTCCTATGCGAAGCGCTAGAGAAGCGTGGCTGAAGCGTTCAGGAAGCGAGCTTCCGAAATCCTAAAGCGTGCTTCTAGATTTTGGAAGCTCGCTCCGGGGTGCAATGCTTCCTGATTGGTGGGGAGCGCATTTTTGCACCCCAAAGCGAGCTTTCGAAATCCAAAAGTGCGCTTCTGGATTTCGGAAGCTCGCTTCCTGAACGAACCCGCTCCGAGAGGGGTTCCGAGAGTCGAGCGGGGGGGGGGTAACCGTGTACGAGATGAAGGATCTTGGCATGATGCACTACTTCTTGGGACTAGAAGTATGGCAAAGGATTGATGAGATTTTTCTGTGTCAAGGAAAATATACAGTCAAGATATTGAAGAAATTCGGTATGAGAGACTGCAAGTCCATGCCTACACCGATGGTAATGGATCTGAAGAAAATGAATGAGGCTTCTACTGATTCGGGCGAGATTGATCCACATCTTTATTGACAACTGATTGGATCATTGATGTATCTGGTTAACACCGGACATGATATATGCTATGCAGTGAGTGTACTCAGTCAGTTTATGAGTCAGCCGAGACAGACACACTAGATAGCAGCAAAGCGTGTGTTGAGATATCTATGAGACACAGTTGGTTATGGCCTGAAATATGCCTCTGGAGTAGACATGAGATTGCAGGGATATGTCGATGCAGATTGGGCAGGGAGCGCAGTGGACCGAAAGAGCACATCCTGTTGTTGTTTTACCTTGTGGTCTGCCATGATTTCCTGGTGCAGCAGGAAACATACTTCTGTGGCTTTGAGTACTGCAAAAGCATAGTACATTGCATTATGTGTGGCAGTCCATGAAGCAATGAGGCTTCACAAGCTCCTTGCAGATTTATTTGGTCATGAGATGGATTACACCGTTTTCCATTGCGATAACTAGAGCTGTGTGAAGCTCTCCAAGAATCCTGTGTTTCACGATACATCGAAACACATTGAGATCAAATACCATTACATCAGAGATATGGTGCAGAGGAAAGCAGTATATGTGCAGTACCTTTCTACACACGAGCAGGTTGCAGATGTCTTCACCAAACCACTTGCCAGGACGAAGTTCGAGTACTTCCCTGAGAGACTTGGCCTGGTGGAGAATGCCTCCCTAGTTGAGAGGGAGTGTTGATGATTGCAGTGTCGTGTGACATTCTCCAGGTCGTTCTCCTCTAGACTGAGTTGAGTAGATTTGTGAGAGGGCCCATGTGACGGGTGTGTCGTTCTCCTCTGGACTGAGTTGAGACGATGTGTGCCCATGTGATGGGTGTGCGTCAAACTCTGGATTGAGTTGTTATGACGTGTCGTCTCTTGTGTACTCCTCTGGACTGAGTTGAGATGACTTGAGATGGTCTCCTTCCTTGTACTCCCTCTGGACTAAGTTGAGTCGGCTTGAGATGGTCTCTTGCCTTGTACTCCTCTGGACTTAGTTGAGTCGGCTTGAGATGGCTCTCCAGATGGTACTCTTGTGGACTCAGTTGAGTGATCTGTTGAGAGTGACGTGTCCTATGGCTGAGCACATGTGGATGTGTCCCTAGTGGCTGAGCACTAGAGGATGTGAGATCCCTTGCTATATTGTCAGAGAGTGAGACTTTGGTAAAACGCTAATTATGTTGTGAAGGGTACAAGTCGGCCCCACCATGTGAAAGATAATTAATATTGTGTAATTATTAATTATATTATTAAGTTGTATAGGTCGGCCCTATTGTGCCAATAGACACATCATTTGATGTGATAAGTTTTGTATAAATGAGAATGGATCCCCATTGTTATCTCATAATTTCAGAAGTTGAGGTTTGAAATTATGAGGATTGCAATTCACAGTTCTCTAGGAGCTAGTTTTCTCAGTCATAGCAGCACCCTATTGTGTGCTAGGTTTGGTGGTGGATGGTGGATCTTCTCTTGGCAGTATAGCAAAGGTTTGTTGGGTTTTTCCCTTGATTGAGAAGGGTTTTCCCAGGATACTTCTTGTGTTCTTTTGTGCATGGTTATTCTTCTTGTGATCTTGGTTTACTACAACTAGTCTTATTGTGTTGCTGCAGTCATTGTTTATGGTTCAGTTCATGCATGAAATAAACTACATGCATCAGCTTAACCATCAAAAACTTAACACTCAGAACCCTCCTAGCAAAGATGAGTGAAATGATAAATAGAATGATAGAAAAATGGAGTGAGTGAGTGTTTTAATCTTAAGCAACCCTAGCCATACCTTTTGAACCCTTTTGGAACCTTGTCTTGGTTCCCAAACACCCACAAAGGGGGAAAAATTTGCCCAAGAATGCCTCATTCACGTGGGAGCGATAGGGAGCGCTCGGGGAGCATTTGTTTCCCTTCTGGGAGCGTTGTTTAGAGTAAGGGTGTGTGCTCCCTGAAAACGCTCCCAGAAGGGAGCTTGATTTGGGAGTGGGGGCAGGGTGTGCTCCCCCGCAGCATAGGCAATAAGTTAATAACCACTCCCAATCAACACTCCAAATCAGCACCAATAAAAGATCCAAATCTAAACTTTGAATCAGCAAAACAGCAGGTCCAAATCAGCAGAAGAGCTGTTCCAAAGCAACAAAATAACAACTCTAAAACGCAATCCAAGTAACTCTCCGAATCAGCCCAAGAAACTCTGTAATTCAACACTCCGAATCAGCACAAGAATGATGCTGAATGAACACTTGCCAAATTCTTCCCAAGCTCACAATCAATTAAGTGAAGGGTGTAAGACAAATGGAGAGAGGGGGGGGGTATTATTAAATAGAGAGGGGAGGGTTTTAGGATAAGGTTTAGGGTTTAGGGCTTTGGTTTTTCATTTTTTTCTCTTGATTTTATGGGCTTTTAGTGGGTTTGTCCTGTGCTGGTAAGGAACTGGCCAGTTCGGGCTAGAAAGACCGGTTCCTTATGGAATCAGTCATTTCCAGTCTGGGAGGCCGATTTCTACTGGAAACTGCCCAGAGCTAGTCTGACCTGCTTGTTTTGGCTGGTTCTGGTTTGGTTCTGATAACATTGGTCCATAGTTGGTGAGCAAGTAGATGAGTGCAAAAATTTCTAATTAACACCATCAATATCTCATAATTTTGTTTTCTTTTTGATTAACAAATCAGTTTGTCCTCAAACTAAACAAACTCAAGTCTCATAGTATGTATTGCCAGATATCATCTTGTTTCATTAAAAGCTACTAATTTTGATAACATTCTTAATCCTTTCTGAGGGTAACATTGACTTTCTTTTCTACTTTTCCATTGAAAAATTTCTGTTGTTTTCTTTGTTTATGTATGACTTTCTTAATGCATGTTTCTTGTTTTTAACTAAGTTCAGTGATTTTTCACTCCTTTCAAGACAATGTATATATGAAAGAATTGGGAAAAAACRTTGTTGATAACAGAGGGTGTTTGGCTAGKAAGAATTTGTGTTGTTAAGTTCAAAAGTATGTTGAAACTATATCCTTAAAAAGTGGTGGTTGTTAGGTAATGTCATAATAACGAGTGGAGTAAAGGTACTAAGATTTGGGGAAGATACAAAATTGGGTGATCCTGTTGATGTGATGGGTGATCATGACAAGAAGAAAGGCGAGGGTGGTGTTTTGACACTAGTTTTAAGAAACGACCATGGGATCATATCAAAGAACATCATAGCAAAAAGATTGCAATGCGAGTGAATATTTCTAGTTCTTTTCTTGAAAATGATTAGAGTTTTTTTGTTTAGAACGAAAAAAGTTTCTTAAAGATATCATGCGCCATTTCAACATTAGGAAGGCTTTTATCAGATGCCCTGTGTATTGTTACTTTTTACTCAGTTTTTGGTATCATATTTTACTGTTGAGCTATGGTTTCAATATTCCTGAACCAGTGCAGACTGCTTCCAAGCAATCAAATTATTATGCTCATATTTTCATCATCTTGGAAACTGTTTTTTGCTGCTGGATTTGATAATGTCCAAAATTTAGGCTTTGATATAATTTTTCATTGTGTACTTTCGCTGCACTTGCAAGTGGGGGATTTATGAAAATTTCTGTCCACAAATACTATGTTTTTTAGACAGATTTTTTTATAGGATGCTTTTCACTTACTTCAGTATTTGATTTGGCAGTTCACAATCAAGAGCAGATGTTTTGACTCTAGCCCTGGCAGTAACCATTGTTCTTACTGGTCTAGTTTGGATTTCCATTCGACCCAAGTATTCTTCCCCTGTGAGGTTCTATAAGCTATACACTGTCTTATCTAAAGTTATATTTTGTGCAAATGGCAATAAGTATCCATGTGCTTATTTGTAGATGTGGTGAAGTTGTGGATAATGCTAATGCCTATTATCATTATGAGAGGTGATGACACTACCTGATTCTGTTTTTGCTGTAGGTAAAACTTGAGGGTGTAGACTGCAAGAGGGTGGAGGCAACCTTGCCTGTTAAGGCAGCTGCTGAGCTATACTGGTATGCTACATTCAGTGTTTTTATTTTTGGGTACCTTTGGTAAGATTTTTTAAAGATGAATACCCATTGTATTTGTCCTATTTGCTTAGCAATCCAAACTTTAAACCTTGGATCATTATCATGAAGTTTGGCAATCTTTATTTATGATTGAACTGGCATCTTGTCAAATAGGAATCGCTTCTGTATTTTGTAAAACAAAAATCATGTATGAGTTCTGTTGGGTTTAGTTTAAAATTTGCATGATACAAATATAGATTAGATAGAGGAATTTGAAAGAAAATTTAAGTATGTGCATTCTGTATGTATTCGAAATAGCAGGTTCATGTCTACATGATATAGCCTGTGTCAGACTTGGTTACCCAGCTTGCTTCTGTCAAGTACTGGCAGTGTTGATGTTAGGAGAGGATATAAATACAGACTAGGGCATATTGGCTAAATTCAGTGTACATCTTTTCCCCATGACTTGTTATTTTTGCACCGGCGTCTTGTACTATGCATAGGTCCTCTATTTAACATTTCACACCAACTTGACATAGAGTCATATAAATGAGGAAAACTTTTGGACAAGCTGTGGATTGAGAAAACATTTGATGTGTGTTCTTCCTTGTCAATTCTGGCATTCTGTCTTTCATAAACATGTTGTTGGATATTATGAAGGGTGAAACCTATTGGAATAGTAGCGACAATTGTTTGCTAATGCACAATTTTTGGGCTTTTGGGTTACATCGTTGCTTCAAGAAAAATATCTGTTCTTGCTTGGGGACAATCTTGAGCATCAAGGTGGATGTCTTTTGTTGAGAATCTTGAACAGTAAACCAGTATCTGCAGGATGCGTGTAAAACAGGGAAGGTAGCATATATCATAGGCCTGCATACCTGCTGTCCATATTTAGCTTTTGCAGGTATTGCCTCAGAAAATTGACATGATTTTCCTTCTGCTATGAAAATCAGCATGAATGACCATTAATTGTTTACAGTGTACACCTACCACTTCTGAAGCAGCATGTGGGTGTTTTGTCATATGGTTCTGCTGGTAGACAACTCCTGCATACAAAATATTTGTTGAACTGAAACACTTTATTGATTTTAATGTGATATAATTATTAATGTGTCCAAGAAATAACCACGTGTAGTGGATCAATGCCTGAATTGATTGTATTTGTGAATGGAATGAAAATCTATATGTACTTTCTAATTTATAAGTGGGTTAAGTCCATGTTAGATAATCACATGTTAAAGGTTTTGATGAGGTCTGCAGTGGGAAATAGGGGCATATTTGCAGCTTGATAGTAAATAACAAAGGTTAGAGCTGGTGCAAGATGTTGATGTTTCTATCATGGGACAAGTACTTCCGCAAAGGTCTAAGTGTCTAGATGTGTGGAAGTTGCCCAAAGCCTTCAACCTTAGTAATTTACTTTAACTAAAGGAATTATTAAAGTAAAGTGTTTTTTATAATTAAAGTGAGTTTAATTTAATCAAWTGCTAAAGTTATTAGCATTAGTGAATTAAATGAATCTTAGCCATTGATCTCAAGTGAGGTGAGATTTAATCTTAATCGTCAATCACTTTGGAGATTAGGGTTATGTTTGATTCGGTCATAACTCAAGATTATAAAAGCAAGGCTAGGTGAAGGGGAATGACACACAAGAGAGACATTGAGTACTTGAGACACGAAAGACTATGACTCAAGGAGATCTCAACAAGGGTGAAGAAGGACATTCATCTAGAGATTAATTCAAGGGTTCAAATCTATTTGGAGTCAGTGACTCATAGAGAGAGCAAAGAAGGACTTTTCTTCAAGGAGATCTCAACAAGGGTGAAGAAGGACTTTCATCTAGAGATCAACTCAGTCCAAAGGAGAAGAGAAGCAAGGTGGTAGTAGTAGACAAATCTGATAACAAGGATGGATCTGGGCAGCAGATCAACAATAGGTATAGCCGTAGATTGGGCCATACAAAGTTGAAGCAACGCCGTACGTAGCAGACAGTAGTCTAGGGCGCGTACATATGCGTCGGACAGGAGTCCAGGGCGTGTACATACGCTCCGGACAGGTGGTCTAGGGCACGTACATACGCGCCGAACAAGTAGTCAGGGGAGCGTACATACGCGTCGTGTAGAAGACACATGCATGTACATATGCACTGTACAGGCCGTGCAAGGCGCGTACAGATCGTACAGGATGATGGTACAGGGCCATACAACAGGGGCAAAGGTGTTGGGCTGCAGGTGTTGGCTGTATATTTTTGTTTCTTTTCTCAGTGAGTAGTTTCCAAGTTTGGGAGCCCTTGTAAGTTTGGAGTCATTATTTAATGAAAAGGTGATTTGAAGGGCATAATTTCCGTGTGTTGTGTGAAATTTGGTTTCCATTTAGATTTCACTGTTTTATTTATTTTCAGCCAATATATTTTATTCTGTGTGTTGTATTTTAATTATAAACAAGGAAAAACACAAGGTAGTAACTTATCTGGGTGTTGGGAATTGAGATTTTTCAACATGGTATCAGAGCTTGCACTTTGAGAGGGAGACCAATTTCAGATACACAACAGTTTGTGCAACAAATTTGTTAGATCTGCAAGGAGATCTCTGCAGATCTATAAACCAGCAGTGAAATTCTTGTGGGTGCTTGAAGGAATAAGCACACGATAGTTGTTGTTGTTCAAATCTAGAAATGGAAACAACCAGTCTCAGGTTTGAAGACAGTTGGATGGAACATCTAACTTCCTATCTTGGAAGGCGAGGGTAACCTTGCTTTTGAAGGAACATGACCTTTGGGAGATTGTAGAAAAGGCTCATGGGAAGGACATAAAACCCCAGAGAGTGATCATGGATGCTGTGAAGGATCATTGGATCACTCACTTGGAAAAGAAGCAGTCGGCTAGAGAGATGTTCAAGGCTCTAGTGGATTTGTTCCAGAGTGACAACTTGAACATGAATATGATTTTGAGAAACAAGCTTAGATCCATCCAGATGTCAAGATCTAACAATGTTAGTAGCTATCTCATGAAGATCACCCAGACACGCGATCAACGTGTAGCCATCGGGGAGAAAGTGGATGACGTATAACTTGTAAATGTGGCATTGAATGGTTTCACCAAGTCATGGGAACCATTTGTTAAGGGAGTCTGCGCTTGGGAGAAACTTCCTAATTGGGAGAGGCTTTGGGATGATTGCATCTAGGAAGAGACTTGGGAGGAGTCTAAAGCTTGCGGGCAAGGAGATGGAGAGGAGAACCTGGCCCTTGTAAGTTAGGCCAAGAAGGGCAAAGGAAAGGGTTCCAAGGGTAACAGTGAGGGGACAACCTCACAATAGGGCAAGAAGAAGGACTTGAGTAAGATCAAGTGTTTTCTGTGCCACAAGAGTGGTCATTATGCATCTTAGTGTCTGAAGAAGAAGAAGGGGGCAAGGGAAATCGCAACAGGTAACAACATCAACAAAAACTTAGTTGGATGAGTTTGTAGCAAAGTTTGAGAAAGAATTCACACTAGTCTCTTGCCTCTCTACCAGCACAGTTAGAAGAAGTGCGTGGTACTTGGACAGTGGTGCATCACGCCATATGACAGAACCACGGGAGCTATTCAGTAGTCTGATGGAGGACTCAGGGATCCATGTGGAGCTTGGTGATGATGCCAAGTATGCAATGAAGGGGGGGGGGAACAATCTTGTTCCAACTTGAGTCAGGAGGTTCGTTTGAGGCCCAAGATGTGATATATGTACCAGGACTGAAGAAGAATTTGCTCTCATTCTAAGTTATGGAGGACAAGGGTTTTGCTGTCATGTTCAAGAAAGGGCAAGTACTCATACGTCCAAAGGGAGCTACCCCTGACACAATAGTGAGCATTGGGGTTAGAGAGGGCAATTTATATAGGTTGAAGGGCAAGCCTATTCAGGCCTTGGTGCATGACAGTGACAACTTGTGTGASCTCTAGCACTGGAGGATGGGACACTTGCACTACAGGGTGTTGTCGAGTCTAAGGGAGATTGTCACTGGTCTTCCATATTTCAGTGTTGAGCAGCAGGGCAYGTGCAGAGGGTGTACACTTGGTAAGAATGCCAAGGCTWCTTTTCCAAGTAGTGAGAGTAGGTCCAAGGGGATCTTGGATCTTATACATTCAGATGTGTGTGGACCGAGGTCAGTGGCAGAGGACGAGGAGCAAGAGGCTCCAAAGGGAGAACAATTTTTAGAGGCTTCCAGTTCAGGGAGTCAACCTTTAGGTGAGGAGGAGGAGTTAGCCCCTTCCAACTCTGTCAAGAGACCCAAATGGTTCATGCAGACATTGAGGGATGCTTAGGAGCATGTTGAGGCCTTTAGGAGCATATTCAGGGAGAGTAGGCCTCTGAAGAAGTTTCCAAACTTTTCGTGGCGCTAATGAGTAGCATCATTGATTTTGAGTCTTCCAGTATTCAGGAAGCAACAAACCAATAGGTTTGGTGGGATGCCATGGTGTAGGATGATGTGTGGGACATTGTGCCAGGATCAGAGTAATAGCCAATTCCAGGTGTCTCTTCCAAAAGTACCTTCCTCGCTAAGAGGGAGTGTTGATGTTTGTAACATCGAACAAATACTTCCGCAAAGGTCTAAGTGTCTAGACATGTGGAAGTCGTCCAAAGCCTTCAACCTTAGTAATTTACTTCAACTAAAGGAATTATTTAAGTAAAGTGCTTTTTATAATTAAAGCGAGTTTAATTTAATGAAATGATGGAGTTATTAACATTAGTGAATTAAATGAATCTTAGCCATTGATCTCAAGTGAGGTGAGATTTAATCTCAATCGTCAATCACTTTGGAGATTAGGGTTATGTTTGATTCAGTCATAACTCAAGATTATAAAAGCTAGGCTAGGTGAAGGGGAATGGCACAAAAGAGAGCAATTGAGTACTTGAGACACGAAGGACTGTGACTCAAGGAGATCTTAGCAAGGGTGAAGGACTTTCGTCTAGAGATTAACTCAAGGGTCCAAATCTATTTGGATTCAGTGACTCATAGAGAGAGAAAAGAAGGACTTTTTCTCAAGGAGATCTTAGCAAGGGTGAAGAAGGACTTTCATCTAGAGATCAGCTCAGTCCAAAGGAGAAGAGAAGCAAGGTGGCAGCAACAGACAAATCTGATAGCAAGGACAGATCTGGGCAGCAGATCAACATCAAGTACAGCTGAAGATTGGGTCGTACAGAGCCGGAGCAACGCCATACGCAACAAACAATGGTCTAGGGTGCATACATATGCGTTGGACAGGAGTCCAGGGCATGCACATATGCCTCTGACAGGTGGTCCAGGGTGTGCACATACGTGTTGGACAAGTAGTCCGGGGCACATACATACGCGCTGTGTAGAAGACACAGACACGTACATACGCGTTGTACAGGCCATACAGGACGCATACAAATCGTACAGGACGCTGATACAGGGCCATACAACATGGGTAGAGGTTCTGGGCTGTAGGTGTTGGCTGTATATTTCAGTTTTTTTTCTCAGTGGGCAGTTTTCCCAGTTTGGGAGCCCTTGTAAGCTTGAAGTCATTATTTAATGAAAAGCTAATTTGAAGGGTAGAATTTCTGTGTTGTGTGAAGTTTGGTTTCCATTTTGCTTCCACTGTTTTATTTATTTCCAACCAGTATATTTTATTCTGTGTGCTGTAATTTAATTATCACCATGGAAAACCACAAGGTAGTAACTTATGTAGGTGCTGGGAATTGAGATTTTTCAACACAAGATGTACAGAAAATGATCTGCCAATGAAAAATTGGGATGAGGAATAGGCTTCTATACTGAAGTCAGAAGTGATCCTTTGCTTCCATGATAGATAGGTTTTGTGCAGAGAAAAATAAATAAGACTAAAGTAAGATGTTTCTTTTGGTATATAGAGCAAGAGAAGAGGCAGCCATCCTCCTTTTCAGAAAGCTAACCATAAAGTAATTTTTTTGTTGTGAATTGAAATGTGGAGTTTATACAATGAAGTCAGTGGTGCACTACTTACCCACAATGCATACGTATAGTCTAAACTAGAAGGTTTTATTTGCTCTATCACAGAATCACATGTGATTCTCAAATTCAAACTTCAGAACCAAATTTATGAGTAAAATAAAATGAACCAAAGGAGAGAGACAGCGAGTTCTTATGGTAAAGGTCAGTTCTTGCATTTATACTTATATACTGACAAAGCTATTGGAAAAACTAGAGTCAACTGTCATGCCCATCATAGAGAGGACACTTTTAGAGTAAGGCAGCAATCACCACTTGTGAATGCCTCCTTTCCATGTGGTCATGTGATCTTTTTTGTCTTTGCCTTAAAATCTAGAATAGAGGTTATGGATGATGAAAATCAATTTACATGAAGTTAGATGACATTTCACGAGAATCCTTTCACAAGAACCGAGGAGATATATGTGAAAATCAATTTATGCGTTGTAAGAAGCTATGCATTATTCAGTTCTTGATTAACTGTATGTTTCCTAATGGAATCAGATGCTGAAAGAGTTATGGCTTTCAAGTTTCTTCTAAATAATCTCTTGGGCTTACCCAAGATTTTATGCACCTTCATTTCTCCTTTTAACAAGCCAATCAGTTCGTAATGGAATGGAAGCTGATGTTGGGACTAGGTTAACAGCAGGGTATGGGAGTCTAGCAAATATAACATGCTTCCAGGCCTTGGTAATTGTGTATAAGAGCAGTTGCGTACTTCAAGTTGGCGTGGCATCTGAATCTGCTATAGTACAAGGGGAGGCTGTGTCAGTTGATGCTCCCAAACTTGTACTGGGCTCCCTTTGCCAAGGAATTTGGAGTTTTGGGAAGCGTAAGTAGCATTGTTATGGAGTCATTTGACAGTTCAGGAACCTTTTAGTATTTGTATTGCCGGTTGGTTGGAATATTTCAGTATTTTCTGATCCAGTTTGAGTAAGCTTTTGTAGTGCTGATGTAGAAAATCACATGTTAATCTTGCTATTTATAGAAAGCAAACATTTAGAGTAAGGAAGCTGTCACCACTCGTCAATGCCTCCATTCCATGTGGTCATGTGATATTTTTTGTCTTTGCCTTAAAATCCAGAATAGAAGTTATGGAGGATAAAATCAATTTACATGATGTGAGATGACATTCCATAAAAATCATGTCACAGGAACTGAGGATATGTATGCAAAAATCAATTTATGCGGAGTGAGAAACTATGCATTATTCTTGATGGTTTGACATCTTGGACTGCATGTTTCCTAATAGAATCTGATGCTGAAATATTTATAGCTTTCAAGTTTCTTCTAAATAATTTCTTGGGCTTACCCAACATTTTATTCACCTTCAGTTCTCTTTTTAACCAGCCGAACAGTTTGTAAGTGCAATGGAAGCTGATGTTGGGACTGGGTTGAGAGCAGGGTATGGGAGTCTCTAGCAAATATAACATGCTGCCAAGCTTTGGTAATTGTGTATAAGAGCACTTGCGTACTTCAAGTTGGTGTGGCATCTGAATCTGCTACAGTACAAGGAGAGGCTGTGTCAGTTGATGCCCCCAAACTTGTACAGGGCTCCCTTTGCCAAGGAATTTGGAGTTCTGGGAAGCGTAAGTAGCATTGATGTTGAGTCATTTGACAGTTCAGAAACAGAAAACCGTAATAAGGATCAAATGGAACCTTTTAGTATTTGTATTCCCAGTTGGTTGGAATATTTCAGTATTTTCTGATCCAGTTTGAGTAAGCATTTGTAGTGCTGATGCAGAAAATTACATGGCTAATCTTGCTATTTATCCGGGGCGCTTTGAATTATCCTTTCTGCCTCAAAATACTCAGGTACTTGAGTTTTACTTCTAAAATCTTAAATGCATATTGTACCTTTCCTATATTTCCCCCCGTTGTTAGCATATGTGTTTTAACTTTAACATCTCTAGTATAAGCCAGCAAGCTTGATATCCATTGCTTCTTGAACAGCTACAAGTTACTTATTTCTGCAGACTGTTATGATTATTTGTTTTCTTCTAAAACTTAGACCACTCTTTAATGTTAGGCTTATCTTATTGTGGTCTTATTTAATGAACTTTTACCAGAATGCTCAAATAAATCCAGATTTCTATCAGATGCACCCTGGGTCAGAGTGACTCCGTAGCATTAGATAGACTTTTGTATGGTTACTGTTGCCTCCCAAACTTCCACTTTAAGTGGTAAAGCCCTAAAACATGCGCAATGTAGAAGGGTTATCCCATGTCACCATGGTAACTCCACTCTCTTTAGGCCGGCTCTCCTCCGGCACAAGGGGGGAATCCCTAGACAGTTAAATCTGATTTATGATGTAAACTCAGGCTTTATTTCAGATTTAGCAAACAACAAAATAAAAGGGATTTAGTTTATATTTTTTGGGTGGTTGAGAGGAAGACTAGTGCCAAACATCAACTTAGGGCGAATGGAGTCAGAGAGTATTTAGAGGGTTTTAATATATGTGAATGGAGATGATAGATAATGCTGTTACAACATGCTAGGATCTATCTATGAATGCTATTTTAGATTTGCAGAAAATTATCTAGGGAGGGCCCTTCCAAAGGTGCTCCTACTCCTCAAATACTCAGGCATGACAACAAAGGGGTGATCTTGCTAACAACCAGAAATCTGCCATACTTTTCACTGCAATGATAGCAGCAAATTAACTAGTTTAACTGCAAAAATCAGCAAGGGAAAAGGATAGGAAACACCTCAACCAAGGCCCTTCTTTAGATGACAGATTTTGCCATTGAATCAAAGCCCTTTGTACCAGCAATTAGATGTAATTTCCAGCCAATAGAAACAACAATATGGATGCAAAATGAAGAACCACACATGAAAAAATACACTTGAACATACATTGCCTTCAAAAGATCTTCGATACTTAGCCAATGAGTTCTTCGCTCAATCCTTCAACAACCCATTACAAGTGAGGGAGCTTCTCTTATGTAGAGATGGAGCTCAAAAACCCTCAACAATAAAATAATATTAAACAAAGTCTAGATCCATGATCTCTTCTAGGAAGAATAAAATTATAATATCTCCTAACAACCTCCAAAAGACTAGTCAACAATACATAATAAAATAAAGGGACAAATAAGTGAGGTTGCCACTTGTCCTCTCCTTATGCAAAATGCCCCTTAGATTGAGCTTGATTGACCATGTCAAATGCACTCTTGAGGAATGTGCTATATCCTCCTCTAAAGTGCTCATCAAGAGTCCTCTCAAAATGTGCCAATTAAGCCATACATCAAGGGAGCACTCCATGTTACCCCATCTCACCTAGGGGTAACTAGAGGAGATCATGTCTCATGGTCCACATTGCAGACAATGATCCCGATGAGATCATTGATCAACATTCTCCATAGATAGAAATTCCTCATATGCCTTCCCCCTCATCATTGCTCAATTCAGCTCATTCACTTGATCAACACGGTTCATTTGATGATGGTGGTCCAACACACATGAGGTACACTAGTCATTGTTTCATATAAAGTGTTACATTTAATGCATTAGGCATTTAGGTGAGGATCATGGGTTGAAGTCAGATAATGGCTCATGATTGCTTGGAAGTTATGCCTTTTGTCTTGTTTCACCTTGGTGGTCATCATATGTGTCCTAGTCCAATGTTGTCACTCTTGGGGAATAGGGGTACTATTGGGAGACCTTGATAGGGGTAACATACCATTCCCTTCATACTTAACACATTCCATCTATTTTCCTTCCTTTGTCCCATCTTTTGGAAATGGTTTTTACATGTATCCCAAAAAGGTTTGTGCCTTCATCCTCCTATGAGAAGGGCTAGAATGTCGAGGTTGATGCAACTGGTAAAAAAGAATAAAAATAACATGATATAAAAGAAGGAAGAAACAATGGGATGACAAATGACCAAATTAAAAGCCAAAGGTCAGCTTGAGCTCTACCCCCTCTCTATGAGGCGATTGCCCCTAGTCCTAATGCACTAAATGCATATCAATTAAAAGGACTCAATCCCAGTAAGAAAAATAACAAAAGCATGAACCTGAAAAGGGGACTTGCAAAGCAATAAAAGAATATCAAAAGGAAAGAAGGGGTTTAGATTCTGGAATACACACACTACCGAGGAAAGGGTATCTCAAGCACCAAGCACTCCCTTTACAAAGGTGCTCATGGAGATGAACCCACACCTGTCCTTATATGCCAATGACACCATGACCATGAAGTAAACCCCATGCCACCTCATTCACTTATACTTACACTTTGAAGGCTTTCTCAGGAAGTACTCCTCTACTTGGGTATTGGCATGCCTAATAGGATCTTGTGATGGCCCTCCCATACCTAAACTTGGCAAATTGCATAAAGTCTTGAGCTAGTGTGAAGTTTGAAGAAGATACCTAATGTGAATGGCTTACATGGCTTTTGTATTAGAGTGTGGCTTACTTTGTATGATTCTAATGACTGTTGTATTTTGTAATGTTTGATTTACTTGATTTTGTGGACCTTGTTTGATCATGATGCACCCTTGACATGGTCCTTTGGAGGACGTTTTCATGATGATGCGTAGGATATTGTGCACTATTTGGAGGACGTTAGGCCCTTGATGCAGAGCATTGGGTCCTTTGATGATTTGACTTACCTTGGGGAACCTTCTCATATCTCCTGGACCTTGGATATTGGACAGATGAGCTTGGACATTGTAGATATGGCTTGATGGGCTACTCATGGGGCAGGAAGCCCCTCACCATGGACATTGTACCCTTTGAGGATTTGAGCTTGGGACTGATGACGTGAGCATTGATGATGATAATATACCTCTTTGGAGAGGTTGTGGAGCTCTTTCCCTCATGACGTCACACCCTAGCCCTTGGACGTTGCACATGATGATGACGTCATGCATGATGATGATTTGATGCATGGTTGGGCCGACCTAGCATTGGTGATGATGAGTTGGCAATCTTTGATGATGAGATGTGACCTTTTGACAAGGAGACATGAACTTCCATGATGCTTGCACCTTTTGGGCTTGGATGTGGCCTTTGGAGGTTTTTATGCCCCTTGGGGAGATGACATAACCTTCTTGAGCCTCTTACACTCACACGTGTAGGCTTTTAAGAGGACGTTTTTGATGTTTTAGCATTATTTGGTTATGTTGGAGGCTATTTTGGGGGTTGGCCTAGACCTATCCACCTTGTATCATGGATTAATTACATTTTAGGGGGATTTTTGAGAGGTAAAGCACCAGGGTTTCCTTGTATAAAAGGCTAACACTTCCCTCATTTGTAAATCATAACTCACACTTGTGGAGAATCACTTCTCTTGTCTTCTATACTTCTTTCTCATCATGGAGTACTTGTGCGTACGTCTTGGAGAGTGATCTTGTGGATGTTTGTTCATATTTTTGTGGATGGTTCATGTTCTAGGGTTTGCTCATGCTCAATGATTTGGTTAGTAAGTGTTCTTTCTAAGTATTTGATGGTTTATTCTTGGTGTTTTAAGTAAATGCTTTACCAAATTGGTGATAATTTGCATTGTATCTTGTTCTCGGATAAATTGTGTTTTGGAACCCTAGGAAGGCTTGCAATTGTGCTCCCTTCCCTTGTCACCATCTATTTTAAGCTTGTTGAAGCATATAGGGTTAATTTTAGGGCTTGTTAATCCCCTAGACTTACCCTTATTGAATAAATTCTAGAGCTTGTGATTGTACTCTAGGATTTTTTCACCTTGATCTTTTGTTAGAAGCCTTAGAAGACATACGATGACATCTAGGGTTTGTGATTTTACTCCCCTATCTTGTTTTCCTAGAGGGTTTAGACCTAGGGCTTGTGATTGTACTCCCCTAGGGTTTTATCCTTGTGTTTTCTTGCTTTTATCCTCCATTGAGGTTGCATTTGTAGACTCTATATGCCCAAGGAACTAAGACGAAACTAGTCTTTCTCTTTTGTAAGTGACCTTAAAACCCTAGCTCTCTCTCTCTCTCTCTTTGACATCTTGTGTTAGAATTAGCTTAGTTGCATTGCATCTTTAATTTTAGGTCATTTTTATCCTAACATCTAGGGTTTAGTTGCATTCTTAACCTAGAATCATCTCTAACATAATTTATTTCTACATTATTGCAATTTTCAGCCATTAGGGCTTGGCATTTTGTGTTTGTTTGAAGTAGTTTCATGCTATTTTATTTCATAAATCATTGGTTAATGGTTTATTGGTCTTTAGGTTTGCATTTAACATATCTTCCATTGCATTCTTACTAATTTAGGACTGTTTATTTACTGCTGTCATAAACTTGTTATTGCTGAAGTAGATCGTCTTTTATTACAAGTTTATTTACAACCTTTTCTTTTTTCTTTGATAGCTAGTGTCTCGGGGCATTTATTTGATTCAATTGTTGTGGTGGATATCTCTCATTGTCTCACACACACATTGAATTTGCTTTGTCTAAACCACCTTGACCTGGCCTTGAACCTTAACGTAGCTAGTGGTAGAATCAAGTAACCAAGATTAAGGGGCCGTAGACTTGCCTAGCCTTGCTATAGGATCCTTTGAGGTTACTAGGGAAGCCTCCCTTGTGTTGGACCTTGATCCTTCACTAAAACGAGGGAAGTAACTGCTTAGGTGACAATGGAAATTACTTCCATATGTTACAATTATCAAGCATGTTGTGAAGGCTTTGCACAAGTGCCAGATCCGGTGATAACACACCACATGATGTGGTTCCACCTTTTCTTGGGATAACAAAAGAATGTTGAGTGTCTACAACCCTAGTTAGGGTGCTCTCCAAGAACACCTTTTGACCAATTCATATAATATTAAATTATCCTTAAAAGGGTTGCACTCTTGAAGTATGTGTAAGGAGGAGGCTTTGGGACCTCAACAAATATTAAAGTACTTCTCCAAATGTGGGCACCCCTGATAATTTTGCAAATGGTAGTTATGCCTCCATAAGTCTGCCAAGATGCAATGAGTAAGGGAGTGCTCCACTAGACAAAAGAGTCAACAACCTAGAGATTCCCAAAATGTGCTAAAAATAGCACGATCAAGTAGGGCATTCTCTCCAATGCATAACTAACTCCCCAAAAGATGGATCTCATGAATAGATGTGCAATAATGCCCCCTATGGTTGTTACAACAACCTTCTCAAGGTGGGAAGCCTTGATAAATGTGCAAAGAGTGTTGGTCCATGTGCATAGTAGCCATATCTCCTCCAAGAAAGTCAAATGGAAGTGGAGTGCTCTAGATAAATGTGCATGACAGGTGGAGCGCTCCTCATAAGTTAAGCATGGATACCCAAAACCACGTGTTGCATGACATGAATACATGTGTAGTGCCACCAAACCTCCTTAAACCAAGGGACAAAATTGGAACGCCCTAGGAGTATGTGCAACATGAGGGGAGCGTTTCATTAAACAAGTGTGAAAAACCCAAATTCATGTGCTATAACTTGAAACCATGTGCCAATACCATGGGCCAAAGAATAGGGCACTCTAGAAGTATGTGCACAAAGTGAAGCGCTCCTCAAAATATGTGCTAAGGCATGTGAGAATGCAACCAAGTGTCAAGTCAACCATCAATAGACCAAACACTCCATAAAACAAGGCACTAAATCCATGCATCATCATCATGTGACTTCATAATAATACAAGCCAAGAATGCTAGGCACTCATCCAACTCTAGCTCTTGGTGATGTTGTATGCCTCCACACATGTGCCTGTGCCTAGAGAATTGTGAAATGTCTCCTCAAGCAAACAAATATGCATGAAATTGTGTAGAAAAGGCTCCAATAGATGGCAATCAAGCTAACATCAACTTGAGGGGTAACAGTTACAATGCACATGGTTATAGTTATGCTAACATATGTTGTTATCCAATTTGTTTTAAGTTTAGATGAACTACTCTTATGCATTTTTTGAGCCTTTATTGTTCATTTTTAAAGGCTAATTTTCAATGTCTAAGCATGAAGCATGTTGTGGAAGGCCCTATACTTATGATTCCACTACTAGCTATCATTGCAAGTTTATTGCCTACTATATAGGCCAATTTTGTTGTGTAACGAGTATTCTAAATCTATGATGGATTAATGAACCCCCATGTACGGGACTGAATTTTTTAGAGTTTTTTTAATCTGTTAAATTGTCTCTCTCTCACATTCTATAGATATTGTCATTTCCTTGTTACCTGAAATTTTGGAAGTGACTTTTTCTAAACTTGTACCTTCGCAGAAATTGTATGCATTTCATTATTTCAGGTAAAGTTAGGTTGAGTCATAGGTTTAAATATGAGGGCATGCTATTTGTGGTAGAGGTACATAGTGCTGCCATTGGCTTCTACCATGCCTATATCCAATTAAGTTCATTGCTCTAAATAAATTAGTGGTGTGGCTTCGCTACCATATTCTTATTGGGAGTTGGGAATTGTTAGCTTCCTGCTCAAAGAGTTGAACATTAGAATTTCTTTTTGAATGTCTTATCCTCCTCTTTGTGCCATTAGCTCTATCATGGCTACTTGTAAGGCAACTCTGTTGTAGTCCCAACTCTCTTGTAAAGGTTGTATCTCGTTTTGAGTTTCTTTTTCAATCTCACATTTTTAGGTGAGTTCAACTTCACTAGCTCACTTAGCTCATTTGGTGTTCTCAACATCCTTGTTCCTCTAATGCTTAGTTGAAAATTTTGGTTTTCCTATTATTGTACTTGTGTGAGTGTCATATTTTTGGTTCTTGCTTTCCTTCTCGTTCTGGTCAACATTCCCTATCTCTATTCTTCTTAGCTAAGATGTTTTCTCTATTTTCTTTTACTCCCAATTTGATTTCTCTCAAATAGTCTTGTTTAGTTGACTCTTTACTTGGTTTCTCACTCTTTCCAACTATCAATGTTCTTTTCCTTTTTAATGTTCATCCAAACCTTTGATTTATTGGACCCAAGAAGTGTGAGGTTACTCTTTTTCGACAAGGTTAGATCTATAATATAGAATTGTAGTGTGAGATCAGTTTGTTTCAACATGCTTCACTACCAGTGTTTCAAGTTTCCCAAACAATTGAGATGTATTGGACTATTCCATCTCTTACCATTCAAATCCTCACCCAAGGTGTTTAAAGTCCTAATTCACAAGGTGAAGACCTAAGGGAAACTTGGAGGGGTTATCCAATGTCACCTCAACAACCCTCTCCCACTCTTTAGGTTGGCTCTTCTCCAACTCAAGGGGGAAACCCAAAAGTAATCTAAGTCTAGCAAAAGATTAGGAGTGAAATGGTTACTAATACTTAGGTTAGATCTGATTTTTATAGGCAGAAATTCAGTAAGAAAATCCAGATCTATATGAAAAAGATAAGTCTTAACAAGGATGATGCATTCAAGGTTGTTTTCTTAGACTTCTATGAAATCTTGATTATGATATTTTCTATGTAATTTCCAGATTTATAAACAGAAAATTAAAGGGTAAATTTTGAAGATTTTAGAGTGGTTGGAAAGCTAGGTTAGTGCTTATGAGGTAAGGTATTATGAGCTTTCTTCTTGAAAAATAGGGCCGTTTACTGCGGAAACATGCATGCTACAGCCATCTATTTATTGCTGTTTACAAATTCCAGAATTCAGATCTAGGTCCTAATGATGGTACATTTATCAAGTATGTAATAGGAGGGTGTCTACAACTGAAAGAAGGTAAATTCCAGCAAATTCTAACCATGAAACTTCACTTTAATTCAACACTTTCAACCATCAATAACACAGAATTTTCAAGAGGAAATTAACCATCTATAAATTCACTTAAACTAGGAACAATAATACCTAGATTAAGCTTCCATCGACAAACTTGAAAAGATGAGAATTCCAGCCTTTTGTATTCAGCAACTAAGATCTAATCACACAAGCCTCAAGCTCCAAGCAATCTACAATAGTATGCAAAACAATAGTCTAGTGTGTCTCCACAAACTTTCAACAGCAATCACAAATGGGGGAGCCTCTATTATCTGGAGTTTAGGCTCAACAACCTCCATAATAAAATAATAATATCATCCTTAGATCTATCCTAGAAATGCATAAACAACTCTTATCCCTCAACCAATTAGACGATAAGTCAGGCAATACATAAAATAATAGTGCTCATGCCACATGTACATATCTCCAAGAATGAGATCTCATCAAGGTGGGATGCACCCTCAAATAAAGTGAAAGAAAAAGTCAAAGAGGTCCACATATTCCTCAAACTCCTCCTTAGGAGGTCGCTTCACAACTACCTCCTCAAGAGATGTGCAAGATCCAGAACCTTTTACACGTGTGGACCCAATAAGTGGCACATCCCACTAAAAGTATCATAAAATGGTTACAGTGTGATCTCCAAGGTGTAACAACCAGTAAATCATGTGCAAACAGTTAGATCCCTAGTGTGGGGTCAAACCATCAACTAACTCCTCAATCCATGTGCAAAGAGCCAACCAACACCTTGGAATAGGGGGTGGCCCCTCTTTAGCAATACAATAATGAAGAAATGCCTCACACGTGTGCCAAGGTAGGTGAGCGCTCCATTAGGATGCCAAGTTAACTTCAAAATAAAACCATCAAAGTGTGAAACCAAGCCAAAGGAGCTAGGGTGCTCATGCACAAAGTCCTCCTCTAGTCAAACAAGGGTCAAAAACCACCGTTAAACGATGCAATGGTCATCCACATGTGTGCCCAAGAGGGGTTCCCTATCAAAAGATCATAAACTTGTTATAATAAAGTGATCTAGGAGTCACAGACAACAAAATCACCTAGGGCGCTCCCACATGAGACTCCAAATCGCATTACATCATAGGGAAATAATCATAATAATGCTTGGAATAATGTAAAAAGGAGCATGCATACCAATTGACCCATAGTGAAGTAATGTCAATAATACCAAAGTGTAACCATTGCACAATGCAATCAAGCACTGTGGATCTCAATCTGGGCATCATGAACCACCAAGTTGTTGAGTTTTGTACCTTGGGAGGTGTTCCCCATGTGTTTCTGTTCTCCTAGACACATGTGGGATGTACTATACACTTTGTGCCTTGTACTTTATGTCTAATTTCACTTTGACTTAGGAGTTTTAAGTCAAAAGTGAAATTTTGTCATTTATGCCTAAAATGACTATTAATTCACTTTGTGGGTGAATTAGAGACATAAAGTGAACTTAGGGAATTTAACCCAAAGTGGGTTATTGAGTGAGATTATTTTTGAGTGATCTTAACCTTTGATTAGATGGGAGATGGGATGATCTTAGCCATCGAATTCTTAAGTTTCCTTATGGAGGTTCAAGAGGGGTGCAAAGGGTGAAGGAGAGCTCATAACTTTATTTGCTCACTTGGAGAGGAAGAGAGGGAGCTTTGCTATGAGGTTTGTTCCATGAGGTTGCTTGAGCTAGGGCGCATGCTTTCATGGAGGGAGACATTCAGCTATTGGCTTGGTTTATTTACTGAGGAGGTTTCATTACAGTGGAGGGCGCACTTGTTGAGGAGGGCGCATCAGTAGTGGGTAGGACTTCTACCCATCAGATTGCAGTGAGATCAGTTGCAGAGGGAGGCCATCCAACAAAGCTTCATTCCCGTGGAGGGGTTTTCTATTCTGAGCTCACAGTTTGCATCTAGAGCAGTTTCAGTGGATTTGAGAACTTGTATGGGGGGCGCACCTGGTTCTTTTGGACTTGTATTTCAGCTTGGATAAAGCTGCTATTGTATCAAGTTCATCTATATTTTGTACTTGCTGTATTCCACCATCTGCTTTCCTCATATATAGACATATATCCCAAACTAGTTTTCCCCGGGAGGGTTTTATCTAGGGTCATTTTGACCGAAAATACCTGTGTACAAAATGATGTGTGTTAGTCTTTTAGATCTGCTTATTTTCAGCTGTAAAGATCACTAGGTGTGTTGTATTTACTTTAGTATGTATGTGCTAACTTCTGGTTACTAAAACTACATGCTAGAGCACCTAAAATTGCAAGTACAACCGTAACAAATCAGCAAGAAGTTCTTGGACTGTTGGCTGTCTTAAAACAACAACAAAACATTTACATAACAGTTGAAACTTAGAGCCAAGATGTGGTCAACGATAGACCCAGTTGGCAACTGATAGGACTTGGAAAATCTTCATGGTATCAGAGCTGAGGTGGCTGAACTTTTGAGCAGTTTGGACAACACATGTGTTGGCTGTCATATACATCTTCTTGGCAGAATTTTGTGGACAGCCATTGACTCATTCAGTGGTTGTTAGAGGGAAGATTTTTGTAGAGGACAGTTGGGCAGTTTTGGCACTTTGTCATCAGTCTCTTTTCACACCTACAGAGTAGGAGTGAGGCTGATTTGACTTGACCTATTTTCACACCTATTTTGTTAGGAGCGAGGTCAGATTATGCTTGTCTCTTTTCACACCTGTGTTGACAGGAGTGAAGCAACGTTTTCCTTGGCAGTTTGAGCATCAGTTGGGAGTGCAGTTTGGCAGACATGTTAGCATCTTAGATGCGAGTTGAGGACAGGCTAGCTGGGGCTAGAAATTGGTCGCCTTGGAAGGCGAGGATGGTCTTTGTCTTAGAGGACCTCGAGCTATGGGACATAGTCGAGGCAGCTGTTCCAGTCATTCCTGTCACTGCCCCCGTCTTGGTGGTAGAGTTCAGGAAAAGGAACAACAAGGAAAAGAGGACCATTTGTGATGCAGTTCGTGATCATATCATACCCAATTTGATGGGGAAGACTTATGTATACAAGATGTGGTCATCTCTATGTAAGTTGTATGAGAGCTCCAATGAGAACCGGAAGATGGTTCTTCATGGCCGACTCAGGGGCATTCACATGCTCAAGGATGAGTCGGTAACTTCATTCCTTGGTCGCTGCACTCAGATCAGAGACGAGCTTGGAGCTGTCGGAGAGGTTGTTGATCCTAACTCTTTGGTGAGGCAAGCTATGAATAACTTCACCAAACCGTGGGGTCCATTTGTACGTGGCATTGTTGCCAGGGAGGTCATGCCTACATGGGAGAGGATGTGGGATGATTTCGTCCAGGAGGAGATTAGGCTTGTAGGCGAGGCTTTTGGACAATGGTAGCAGTAGCAGCAGAAGTCTGTTCAGGGTGATGAGGATCTTGCTCTTTGCACAAAGGGCAAGAAGAAGGCCGACTATGGGGGTCGACAGGGTCCCAATTTTGGGGCCCCACCACAGGGGAGTGGAGGAGAGAGCAACAATGGTCAGAGGAGAGATATGAGCAAAGTGAAGTGCTTTGTTTGTAAGAAGTTCGGGCACTACGCTGGACAATGCCCTAACATGAAGAAGAAGGGTGGTACCGCAGCTACAGTAGAGGAGGCAGATTTTCAGACAGTTTCAGAGAGAGTGTGCTTTCCTCATATGCTACACTTTAGTTGAGACGGCACCCAGTATCTGGTATATTGACAGCGGGGCTTCGAGCCATATGACTGGAGTTCGAGAGCACTTTACTGATCTCAAAGACACCGAGGTCAGGATTGAGATTGCTCTTGGAGATGACACTTTGGTCAGAGTTGCTAGGATTGGCACAGTTACCTTTCAGAGAGATAGCATGCCACCTATATCATTTAGGGACGTTCTCTATGTCCTTGGGCCGAAGAAGAATTTGATTTCAGTTTCCACCCTCCAGGATAGAGGTCTTGAGGTGACATTCAGAAGCATTGAAGTACTCATTCATCCTCGGAGGTCTTCCTTGCCTCAGGACAAGTGATTGGAGTGAGGGATGGGAAATTGTTTAGATTAATTTTTTAGCCTTTTCATGCATTGGCAGCGAGCAACGACAACAACAGACAGAGTTGTGAGTTATGGCATCGTAGGATGGCCCACCTACATCATGGAGCTCTTGGAGGACTGAGAGAGGTTGTGACCGGAGTGCCACAGATCAGTACAAAGCATCAGGATGTTTGTAGAGGGTGTGCGCTTGGTAATTTTACCAAGGCCTCGCTCCCCAGCAGTGACACCAGGTCAGCTGGGATACTGGATTTAGTACACATGGACGTGTGTGGGCCCATGACTCGGAGGTCCTTGAGTGGTTGTGAGTATTATCTCACATTCAT